>BSBK01000203.1:1290000-1566475 GCA_027943335.1 Chamaecyparis obtusa | reverse complement strand
AAAGAATTATGTGAAGGGATACCAGGTGACTAGAGAGAGAGAGAGAGAGAGTCTTAAGGGGGTCCATTAAATAACTAGAGAGAGGGAGAGCCATAAGGGGATCTAAGAAGTGTCCTAAAAATAAGTAGAAAGAGAGAGAGAGAGACTTGCTTTCTTACTATGATATATTGTCAATGCTTGTTCACATTGTCTTTGTTTAGTTTTAAGGGAATAGTTTTGTGAAGTCTTATTTAACCTTGTCATTTTATTTCCCATCTCTTTCCTGTGAAAAAATGCTCTTTTAAAATTTCACACCAACTTGAATGCACTTCCAAATGTCTTCCTTCTAAAAATGCAAATTATCCTTCAAATTTCATGTTACAAAACTAAAAAAAACTATCTTTATTTATGTTAAACTGTTAATAGCCTAAAAAACATTAAATTGGTCAACTAGGGTTTCTATTGAAAGTCATAAAGTATATTAGATCAAAAGTTCCCAAGTTAAAGATGTTAACTCTGGTAAAATGTCAAGGGGTTTCTATAGAAAGTACTTTCTATCAAAAGTCCTTGTCTAAGATGCTCCCCCAAAATCCAAGCAAATTCTGCACTTTTCTGGCCTTTGGAGCTCAATCTAAGGGATCAAATGGGGACAATATTGACAAACCCATATGCATGACAAAAGTAATCAGAATGAGCTTTCCAATGGTATGATTTTAATAAATTTTGAGTTTATTATGCATATTTTTTTTACATTAATCAAATATAGGTTTTTTTACCAAACATCAACCTTTGTGTTAGACACTTATGAAAAAATAGTAAACGAGAGAAAAAAAATTCTAATGAATATCACTAATCCTAAGGTATCATTTCAATTCATACTTAGCCTTTACCCTACTATGGGAAATATTTATTTCTCATTATCATAGTTATAGTAGAGGTGGAAACACCAAATGAGGGTTCAATTTAGGCAATCTCCCATATAAAATAATATTTTCTCTCTTTTATATGTGCAAGTTGTGTATATGAAAATATACATGTATGTTTGTAACACAAACACTTTAATGAATCATTAATTCAATTGGTTAGTACAAAGAGTACATCAAATAAACTCAATTAACCATAAAAATAGTCATTCCTTCCTAGACATGGAGAGTATGATCTAATTATGATTTCTCTCTCAGAATTGTGCATAGATCAGTGACTTGCAACTATGAAATGAAAGATTCTAAGATATTTCACCTAAATGAATGCAAATTATGATTATTAACATGATTTTTTCTTTTAATTTAAATTAAAATATGCAAGCTTAACTCTAAGATGATTGATTTATGAATCTACGTGATGAATTCTATGATGAAATACAATGTGATTGGATGTTCATCATATCTTGCGACTATCTATCAATGGTCCACTGGCGTACTATGATGTGCAGCCCATATCAATAGGTATCGCTTGCTTATAGAGGGTTTTCTAGTATCCATCCCTTGACTCTAGATATCTACCATGGGAGTATATGTAGGCATGCTACACTGCCTTACCTTTATAATTTGTTTTAGCTAGCTTAATAGAAGGAATTTTCATGTCCGATAAGAGTGCATAGGGATTCCTCCATGGGTGGGCCCATATTTTAGAGGATTTACTTCAGGGACCTCATAGATTCTCATGGGATACTTGTCTACTTTCTCACCTATATCAAGAGTTGCACAAGGTAGTGTATCATAACTTGCGTAGTGTCTCAACGGGTGTTCTTCTATTACAGGTGTGGGCCTGGGAGCATATCTCAATCACTAGGCCTATTGGTGAGAGGAAAATACATCATCATTACCCTTACTTTGATCAGTACAATGTTTACATTTAGCAATCCCAACTTGGGAAAATTGGAGTATTGGTGCAGGGTTCTTGATGACAACACTATAAAAAAAATGGAGGACATACTATGATAGTGAGCAATGGTATTCTAATGGTTGGGAGCTTCCCCTTTTTTTCATGATTATATATTGTATTGGTCGATCACATGCACCATTGAGAGGTTCATTCACACTTGGGTGATGAGACAATTGGTTGTGTATAGCATATTCTATTATGGAATGGTGACCTACGCCTATGTTAGAGATGATGAGGCTAATTTAGGACCCTGCATTTTATATGAGGTTATTGTACAAGATTTCTGAGGCATTGTTCATGTTGCTTGGAATTATTTTCCTAATGTAAAGGATGTCAGGATGACATATGGGTATCCGTAGTACATGGATCAACATCCTTTTCCTCAATTGACTATCCCAAAGGAGATTGCACCACATATCAAGGAGCCTAAGGATCTTATTAATGATTTTTTTGGTGGATTGTTAGAAAGTAAAGTCCACCAACACAACTGAGAGGGGGGTGAATCAATTGTGAGCTTAATTAACTTAAATTCAACTCTATCAAATCTTAAACTTGTAATGAATAACAACAATAACCACAAGATAATAAAAATACACAATAACACTAGATTTTTTAACTAGGGAAACCCTTGATCAGAGGTAAAACCTCAGTGGGAATGATGCCCACAGGATGATGTACTAATATTAAAGTTCCTTGTGAAAGGATAGACCCTATTATAATTATTCTACAATACGATCAATACATATGAGTCCCTATGAGGAGACTTTGGATCTCTGCTAAAATTTCCCAACCTTGTGAGGAGTTGATGAGAAACACAATGAAGACAATTGAACCCACTGTCCAAATTGCTTCAAGACTATCTTCACTAAACAATCTTCAAGATAACACATTGAAGATTGAACTGACTAAAATAGCCACTCTCTTTTCCTATATAGTTCCTTTGAAGTCCTCAACATACCAAAAACATCATCTTCTACTCTAATCATAAAGATTTCACATTTAAAGCTCGCACAATATTTCATGAGTGCATGATACCTTCATGATACCCTTTCCTTTATACCAAGTCCTAATGATTATTGATTTGGCCAAAAGGATTTCTCAATTTACAATTAATAATATAAGACATCAATAAGAATTTACAATACACATTTCATTACATCTAAACACTTTTGTAAGAATATTAATCTGTAGTCAACTCACAAAGAAGTAACACGCTTCACATTGTCCACAAGTCTTCATGGAATGCAAAGTAGATTCTATCCTATTTATCCAAGCATCCTGAACATGTCTTCAACAACATATCAACCTCTTTAAACTAGTTTCAACCTCACTGAAATAATAAATCTTGAATAATTATTGCCAGTTCTTCAAAACTCTCACTGTGGACAATCTTCAATAAACTTTGCATAACTCAAACATATCTTCATAACTTTTTTCTACACTTGCAACCACATCATTAAAACACATTCTTGAATTCTAATAAATCTTCATAAAACTCAATTCATCAGTATAAAACCTCACCAAATGAATCTGTGTATGTAACTTATATGTTAACTCTGTCTAGAAAGCATATATGGTGACATCAATGACAAACCCAGTCATGAATGTAACATATAAGAACTCAATCATCTCTAATTATTCAATCTTCCCTACTAACAACAATCATTAACATTCATGCTAAAAATCTCTCCCTTTGGCATTGATGGAAACATAGATGAAAAATCATCGAGTCTCATCTTGTCATTATAGTTCAGTAATCTCTCCCATCAATATATTTCTTCCTCATTTGTCTTTCTCAATCTCATACTCATGTCTCCCCCATTCAATCTACTCTTAAGGTTTTGTCCTCTATATTTTTCATGTATATCTCTCTCACATTGACATCAATGACAAAGGTGTCAATACATCAATTCTCAAAGTTCAATCATCTCCAATACAATCTGCAAAAGTGACTAAGTATCAAAAGATGGTGTAGAAAACTCGTGTCTAAGAGTCCCTAATGACTCAGCTCAAGAAAAGATAATCCCCCATAGGAGAAGCATCAAGCATCCAGTCCAAATAAGTATAGTGCTTTGATTATGTTGGACTAATGCATTCCTACATCCATTACTCTGAAGAGGGTTGGGGAATGACCCAAAGCATACCTCTTAGATACTCAAAAGTATCATTAGCCAAAGGTTTTGTGAATATATCTTCTATCTTCTCCTTTGTACTAATATTCTCCAATCTGATCTCTTTTTCTACAACCTTCTCTCTCACAACATGATACTTTATTGCAATATGTTTGTTCTTTGAATGTAATACTGGATTTTTTAAAATGATGAATGTACTATCACAATATATGATAATAAGATCAGTAAATTCAATTTCAATATCCCTCAACATTCACTTCATCCAAGTGATTTGATTACAATTATTTGTTGTTGCAACATACTTTGCTTCTATTGTACTTTTTGATATACAATTATGTTTCTTGCTCAACCAAGAGACAAATCTTCCTCCCAAGAAGAAATCTTCACCACTTGTACTCTTTTTTCATCAACGTTCTTATCTTTAGGTCTAGGAACCAATTCCCAAGTTTTTTCCTTTTCAATCTTCTCAAGTTCTTCTTTATTGCTTTTATCCAATGTTCATATTTACATGCTTCATCTGCAATCTTTGGTTCAACTTGAGATATTAAACATAGTTCTTCATTTATCTTGTTTATCATCATGAATCCTTTGTTTGTGCTTCCAATGATTTTATTTGTAGGATGATTTATTGCAACATATTTAGGTGGTCCTGGTTCAGCTCTGACTTCTTCTCTAGGTGTTGATTCAGGTTCAAATCTTGATTCCAATCTAACTTTTTCAATCTGTAGATCATTGTCATTTCATAAAATAATTCTTGATCATCATTTTGATTAATGTTAGTCCTTTGTATTTTAGCTTCATCATAATCATAATCAAGAATCCTCTCCTAATTTCTAAAATTTTCATCAACCTTCACATTAGTACTCTCAACAATAGTCCTCAATCTTTGACTAAAACATCTATATGCTTTACTTTTAAATGAATAACCAAGAAAAATACCTCCATCGCTTCTAGCATCAAACTTTCCAATATCATCATCTCTTTTGATATAACATTTACTTCCAAATGTTTTAAAATATTTCAAAGTAGGTGTATGCCCAAACCAAAGTTCATAAGATGTCTTACCAATACCTTGTCTAATATGAACTATGTTCATTGTATAAACTATTATGTTCACTGCTTCTCTCCAAAAGATATGTGATACATTACCTTCAAGCATCATAGCTCTAGTTGCCTCATTAATTGATCTATTCCTCCTTTTTGCTATACCATTATGTTATGGTGTCCTAGGTGCTAAATTTTTTATCTTAATTCCATTGTCTTTACAAAATATGTTAAACTCATTTGAAGTAAACTCTCCCCCTCTATCAGATCTCAAATATTTAATCTTCAATCCATATTCATTCTCAACTCTATTCTTCGATAACTTAAACTTCTCAAATGCTTCATATTTTTCTTTAAGAAATGTTACCCACATAATTCTTATAAAATCATCAATAAAAAGCATTAAATACCTTTCACCATAGAATTCTCTTGTCCTTGTAGGTCCAGATAAGTCTGTATAAACAATCTCCAACTTGATTGATGTTGTAAACATTTTGCTTGGAAATGAATTCTTTCTTTGTTTATCCATAACACATTCCTTGCAACCCATGTTAGTAGGCTTCACAATATTAGGCAAGTCTCTAATGACATTAGATGATATGATCTTCACAATGTTATCAAAGTTGATATGACAAAATATCTTATGTCATAGCCAACTATCATCCACTTTAGCAATCAAACATGTCATTTTAGTAGGTGTCAGCTGAAATACATTACCTTTTGTCTTTATTCCTATTCCAATCAGTTTTACATCACTGTCTTTAATAACACAAGTCTTCTCCATGAAATATAACTTGTATCCTTTGTCCATAAGTTGTCCAACACTCAAAAGATTATGTTTCAATCCATCAATAGAGTAAAGATCTTCAGTGTTAGTCTTTTCATCAACTGTAGTAGATCCTTTTCCCTTAATCTGACATGGTGCATTATTTCCAACTGTAACTATTCCTCCATCATATCTATTAAGATCAAAAAAATTATCCACATCTCTAGTCATATGATGAGAACATCCACTATCAATAATCCAATGAGACTTTTTTTGTTCTACATGTGAAACTAAAGCTTTTTCTTCTTTTAACTCTTCTTCATCAGAATTTTCATCTTTAATAGCAACAAATCCTATTTCATCATCACTTTCTAAAATATTTACATCCTTAAATGCAATTTCTCCTTCTTCATCAACATAACAGTAATTATTTGTTTTAGGTTTATAAGGTTTTCTATATCTAATCTTATTTTCTCTCTTAGGACATTTAGATGAAAAATAACCAAATTCTTTACATGTCCAATAAGAAAAATATTTCTTACCTTTAGGTTCTCTCCTTGCAATCAGTATCATTGCATCCTCAAACTTCCTTTCTTCTTCTTGCTTATCTGTCCAATCTTTAACATAATTTCCATTGGTACTTGCACTTCTTGTCAACATAGGTCTTTCCTTTTGTACACTAAAAGTTGTTTCCACTCTAGGTGATCCTTCTTTCTATTTCAGCCATTTCTCATGTGCATGCAGCTTTCCAAGTAGAAACTCTTTGGTAAAATTAGGTGTAATCATTTCTTCAATGATCTTTGATTTATATTCATAGGTTGGTGGTAGAGATTTCACTATCTTCCATATGACTTCATTATTTATTTCCTTCCACCACAATTCTTAATTCCTACAAAAATCTCATTAATCCTGCTAAAGTAACCTCTTATAGTTTCATCTTCCTACATCTTATCACTTTCAAACATACTAATGTAATTATTCAATTTAGTATTCTTCAAAGTTTCATCTCCTTCAAAAATATTTTTCAATTTTGTCCAAATTTCAATAGAAAGTTTTAGATATTTTACCTCAGTATATTTTGTATCTGGAAGAGCTGATAGAATAGCCTCTCTATCAACCATATTGTACATGTATAGGTTATTTTCTTCATCTTTACATGAATCAAGTTTGTCTTCTTCTACAGCTATCTTCTTCATCTTGATAGCCAGCCAATATTCAATTCTCATGCATAGAAAATGTGTCTTCACTCTTTCCTTCTAATAGTCAAAATTAACTCCATCAAACTTCAAAATTTCTTTCCTAAAAAATGTAGTAGCCATGGATCTCCTTAAGTTGTTAAAATTTTCCTTCAAGGACCTGATTCTCTGATACCAATTGTTAGAAAGTAAAGTCTAACAACGCAACTAAGAGGGGGGTGAATCACTTGTGAGCTTAATTAACTTAAATTTAACTCTATCAAATCTTAAACTTGTAATCAATAATAGCAATAACCATAAGATAATAAACATACACAATAACACTAGATTTGTTAACTAAGGAAACCCTTGATCAAAGTGAAAACCCTGGTGGAAATGATGTCCACAAGGTGATGCACTAATATAAAAGTTCCTTGTGAATTGATAGACCCTATTATAAGTCTTTTACAATATAATTAGTACATATGAGTCCCTGTGAGGAGACTTTGGATCCCTTCTAAAAGATCCCAACCCTGTGAGGAGTTGATGAGAAACACAACGAAGACAACTAAACCCAGTATCCAAATTGCTTCAAGATTGTCTTCACTTAACAATCTCCAGGATAACACATCCAAGGGTGAACTAACTAAAATAGAAACTCTATTTTCCTATACAGTTCCTTTGAAGTCCTCAACATACCAGCAACATCATCTTTGTCTTTGATCATAAATATTTCACATTTAAAGCTCGAATAATATTTCATGACCTCATGATACCTTCATAATACCTTTTCCTTTATACCAAGTCCTAATGATTATTGATTCATCCAAAAGGATTTCTCAATTTACAATTAATAATATAGGACATCAATAAGAATTTACAATACACATTTCATTACATCTAAACACTTCCATAAGAATATTAATCTATAGTCAACTCCCAAAGAAATAGCATGCTTCGCATCGTCCACAAGTCTTCACAAAATGCAAAGTAGATTTTGTCATGTTTTTCCAAGCATCCTGAACATGTCTTCAACAACATATAAACCTTGCTAAACTAGCTTCAACCTCATTGAAACAATGAATCCTGAATAACTGTTACCAGTTCCTAGAAACTCTCACTGTAAATAGTCTTGAGTAAACTTTGCATTACTCGAACATATCTTCATAACTTTTTTTGTGCTTGCAACCACATCATAAAAACATGTTCCTAAATTCTAATAAATATTTTCATAACTAAATTCATTAGTATAAAACCTTTTCAAATGAATTTGTGTCGGTAACTCTATTAACTCTATCCAGATGGCATATATGTTGACATCAATGACAAACCCAGTCATGAATATAACATATAAGAACTCAATCATCTCTAATCATCCAATTTACCCTACTAACAAAATTCATTAGCTTTCATGATAACATGGATAATTTTGAGGAGGATACAGAGGTCTTAGGAGAGGTGGGAGAGATGGTGATTAGGATGGTGGTAGGGATAGGGTTCAACAGAGAGGTGAGGGTAGAAGAGTAGGAGCTATGGGTGGTGGAGCTAGGGGAGATGATGGTGGTGGTGGAGATCAGTGTAGAGTGAGGATGAGGATAGTTCCTCCCAGGATATTTGATCAGGGACCTTTATTACCATGGGATCAGTTACGGAAGTGACAGGGACAAGGTTCTAGACAGGATGATCCTTTTCAAAAGTAAAGAGGTACACAGGGTGATGCCTTGACATGTTGTCAACAAGAGAGTACATTTGAGGATATAGGTTTTTTTTTTACAGTCTCAGCTAGTAGAGTGTGATCATCACATCCAAGAGCTTATCATAGAGAGAGATAGAGCACAATGTGATGCCACCCATTAGGGGCATAGGGCTTCGTATTATTATGCACTATACATTACTAAAGTACCTTATTATACTACCAGATCTCCCTCTTATTCTTATTTTTCTACATAGTCTAAGGTTTTTGTTCCTTCTCCAATGAGAGTTGATGTAGCACCTCCTTCCCCATGTCCAGATCCTAAGGGTGGGAGTGATACTTGAGCTAACTTATGTCTCCTTAATAGTGTACAGATGTTCCTTTGATGTATTGATGACTAACACATTGATGTTATACTGATCACATTTTGATCACTTGTTGTACTTGATACTTGTGACATATTGATAGTAGTTTGATGATACTTGTGACATATGATTTTGATCTCATTTTACTCTTTTCACTGACACAGTTTTATTAATGGGATGTAGTTATTCATTTTTTATATGTGTAATCACCCTAAATCAGGCTAATAAAACCAAAGGCCCTATTTACCCTAATTTAGAACAATCTCCTAATTATGTTAATTCAATTATTTAATTATTATCATAATTTGATAAAACCAATAAAATTCCTTAATCAAGCATTTAAACATCATCAATTGATAAAAAATCATATTAATTACCTCTAGCCTAGTTAATTAAATCAATCCCATTTAAATACATGGCTAAAATAATTAATTAAAACCAATTAATAAAAAGGCTTAAAATACATGTCACCTCTCAAGGGACAACAAGGACAAAATAAGCCAATCAGAGGTTAATCACATGGATCAAAGGAGGATGAATCTCAGTCACTCCTCTCAAATTGAATCTCAACCGTCAAATTCACTAATGTTTCTATAAAAGAAGAATTCTAAAACTCACAAATCACCTAGTTAATTGCATTCATACTGACATGATTTCATGTAGAATTCATAGTTTAATTTACATTTTAATTTCTAGCTTAATTGGTAATGAATTAATGATATTTCATGATTTAACTTGATTTCTCAATTTTCTAGCTTAATTACATTGAATCTCTCATTCTAGTAGTGTAATGTCATTGTTTAAAGTCTAAATTTGAGAGCAAAATAGGCTTTAAATACACTCTTTCTAGTTAGAGAGTAATAGGACATTTTTCTTAGTTTTCTTACTTTAACATTTGATTGAGAAACTAACAATCTAATGTGATATTGAAGTGTTGTGTTGTAGGATAACATGTACAACAATTAACATGCACATTTATAGCACCCACTGTAGGGTCGAGCCCTAGATTTCTGACTTTTTCCATAAATTTTGTTGTTGTTTGTAGAACCAGGGTCACATTTAGTATTCTGGATCTCATGCAAAAAGAATGGTCGTATCAGATTGAAACAGGGTTGCATCCGGTATTTTCCTAGATTGTATTTGGTGAGCATCACCTTTTGTTGACTTTGGATCGCATTTGGGGTTATTAATCATATTTTGTTTGTATTGAATCACATTTGATTATTGATTGCATTTAGGGATTTTATTTGCAAATTTAAAATTCCTAATGACTAATGGGTGAATTTGGTGATTCTGGTTGATTTTTCCATCTTAACTTTGGCTTGCAGGTCGATTTAACAAAGAAATAACAATAGATAAGACTACTAATGTGTGGTTTTGTAGGTTTCCTTATGGACTTACCAAATAATCATGATTTTTATTATTTAATTTGATAGGAATCTAAGTACAATTTGAAGTCAAATTTCAATCTAATCAGAGGATTATGCTCCTTTCCCTTTGGGAAAGTCAGAAACTCAAAAATTAGATTTAGATTTGGGATCAAATTAGAGTAAATTCATAATACTTTGCATGATGTGTTTGATAGGAGAAAATGACATGGATAAGAGAGTATGCTCTTCTCCTTAGTGGAGAGTCATAAATCTATATTCCTAAGTTGCCAATCCTCTTTAATTTATTGTCATAATCTTTAGAGGGTCTGTCGGTTGAGGTAAAAAGCTCCTAGGAACCACCCAAGTGAGGAAAGGTAGAAGCCAACCCTTCCACCTCACTATAATAAAGACGCTTCCTTGAGATGAAAATCTCAAAAGACTTAGTCGATCTTGTCCTTGGAATCATGACTTGATCATTCCTTGCACATGCTTGGATCTTGTGTAGAGAAAAGCTACTTCAATATTTATTGCAAGACTACATAAATTCAAGTACTCATAGGGATATAGGCCTCAATCTTGCTTGTGGGACTATGGGAGACGATTATGAACGGATGCCCTCATTAAATCCTCTATGTTAGAAACCACCTGAATTACTCTCAAAAGGTTAGTAATTCTTTTGCAAGGAAAATATTAATTCCCCCAAGATGTTCACCATATCAAGCCCTCATAAATATTACTACTTGGCTAATATGGCCTTCAATATCCATTGCATGTTGTTGAACCATCATATCATGAGGACTTGTGAGTGTGTTCCTAAGCTAGTGAACAAGCATTTCTAATCTCAACCAAGTTCATTGGGCAACTAGATGTGTTTGAATTAAAATGAAAGATAAAAACCCTGAATGAACAATTACAAACATTTTCAAACACTTAGACTCCCTGAAATCAGATAGAAAATCTTAATTTTTGACCAATTTGAAAAAAAAAATTCCTTGGACAAACCATCAAAAGATTGCATTTGGTATCTTGAGTCGCATTTAGTATCCTGAGTTGCATACAATAAAACTAGGCTCACATCTAGTATACCATGAGTTACATATGGATTAGGGATCACATCTGGGATTTCCTAGGTTGCATTTGGATAATTACCTTGATAGATTGCATCTAGAGGATCAGTAGGATAGAGAGCACTTCTGCACATGCTAGAACCTAGATTTTTGGATTTTTGAATACCCTTTTGAGTCTTTGTCATTTATTGTCATCAAAACTAGTAAACCTATGAATATGAGATTGTCAATTCTTGACTTTACCTTATCCACCTGCTTGGTCTTCAATCCACATTTGTCAAGTTATGCAGTCCAATCCAAATAGAATCTAATAAGCTCCCAGCTCAAAAACATGGCATTCTAACCCTTAGATGCTAGATATTTTTTAACACCAAAACTCCTTTTCACTTGGTTCTCAGCTCACGAACAAGGCATTCTAACCCTTTGATGTTGGATCCTGACATATTTTCAAATCCACACTTGCAACCTTGGACAGACACACTTGGACAATTTTTAGACCTTCTAACACACCAGGACACTCGAACAAATTAACTTATCAAAATTTCATTGTTAACAGAAGACATGAGTCTTACAATCTAATACAAAATCCATTTTCGGGTGAAATCCCATTGTTAACTTTTGGACAAATAGAAACATCAAGGGTGAATCCTTTATTTGACTCTACTCCTAGTACTATTCATACAACAACTCTCGGTACTACCAACATGTTGAATCTAAATGACTATAATTGGGATGGAAGAGAAAACAATCAAAATGACCAAGAAGAACAAGGTAATTAAGGGGAAGAAGATAATTGAAGATATCACTATGATTTAGATAGTGATGGAGACCCAATAGAACAAGATTACCAAAGATGTCAAAGGAGTAAAAGATTTCAGAAATTACTCAAAATAGTATTGGAAGAAAATAAGGAGAAATAATTTTTGGATTTATCATCTCATGGAGTCAAACTACCAAAGGACTATGATGCAAATCAACTTAAACAAAGAGAATTTGATACTCCCATATCTATATTAACATGGAAATTGCTTGTTATGCAAGTTGAAATTCAAGATTTGAACAAAGAGAAGGACAAACCAACACAACAATACACATTAGAAAATATTTTTCCTTTCTTTTTTGATAAGGATGTAATAATGGTACCATTTCCACATGTCATGATTCCTAAGTATGACAAATATA
This sequence comes from Chamaecyparis obtusa, assembly GCA_027943335.1. Classification (NCBI taxonomy): domain Eukaryota; kingdom Viridiplantae; phylum Streptophyta; class Pinopsida; order Cupressales; family Cupressaceae; genus Chamaecyparis; species Chamaecyparis obtusa. The sequence goes on along the minus strand of BSBK01000203.1, from coordinate 1,553,818 downwards.
TTGGCAACTTGGATCCTTGGGATCATGTAACACATTTTTTCACATTGAGCTTGGAATTTATGCATGAACAAACCTACTTGATGATGTTGTTTCCAAGAAGCTTAGGTGGACAAGCAATGGAGTGGTTTTCAAAATTTCCCATAGTCATTAAGACATTCAAAAAATTGGTCAATAATTTTATTCAACAATATTCATATAATATACAACACATAGTGACCATGTTAGACTTGTGCAATAAGAAATAGAAGAATGGAGAATCATTCCTAACATTTCTGCAATGATGGAGAAAGATCTTTCCAAGATACGCTTGGAAAATACTTGAGAGTGAGAAGAAAAACATCTTCATTAACAATTTGGTGCATAAAATGAATTATCCCATACAACTTCAAGGTCCACCAAGATTCAACAAGATGATAGATAGTGCAATCAAAATCAAAGAAGCCTTGATTAAGAAAGGAGAAATCACTATCTATAAGGAAAATAAAGACAAGTATTATTCTAACAAAAATAAGGATAAGTACAAATATGGGAATAAAAACAAGAATGCAGTAAATGATGGAGTTGTGGACACACCTAACACAAGGTTGAAACTTGAGGTGTTTAATCTTTCCACAAGTCTACAAGCTAGTAAGAGCTCCAATACGATGATGACACCAATGGCTCCCAAGGCTTTCAATAAAAATCTAATAATCAGAATGAGCCTTGGTTATCAAGACCTAAGCACACATTTACACCTTTGGGAGATATACTTGAGGTGGTCTTGAAATAACTTTTGGATATTAAGATTATTATAATCCTTGATTCAAAACCACAGGAACCAAAAGTGAATCCGAAATGGTGGAACAATAATGAATATTGTGATTTTCATCATAATAAAGGACACAAGACTAATATTTGCATGAAGCTAAGACATGTCATTCACGACTTAATTGAAAAAGGTGAGGTTAAATTGGATGGACATCATACAAATAATGATCATAAAGCATTCCAAACCCCATTGCCTGATTATGAAAAAGGTGAATCTTCTAAAAGAAATAAAGTTAATTATACATACACCGATAATGATAATTTGATTCATTTGGTGGAACCATGCAAATAATTTATAAATGTAATTACTCTCAAGGGAGTACAAGATAAAGAAGAATCTTCCAACTCTATGACAAGGAGTCAAGATAACTTCACCCTTAATGAGCTTCTACATCAAGCCAACCTGCTATAACAACGGCCCCTAAACAATTGACAGTGCCTTTAAAGTTCAATATAGTAGAGCAGTTGCAATGTACACCTGCACATATTTCCATTTTAGAACTATTAAAGATATCTCTGGTCCATCGAGAGATTCTTGATCAATCCTTGCTTACTAATAATGTAGCCAAGGACTTAGATGTAGACATATTCCAAACTATGGTTGGTCATCTAAATTCAACACACTATTTTTCTTTCTTTGAGGAAGATGATAAGTCCTTGAACCATCCTCATAATAAACCATTTCATCTAGAGGTATTGATTCATAAACACTGATTCAAGAGTGTCTTGATAGATGGAGGTGTTGGTTTGAATATATGTACATATAATCTAGTGAAGTAATTAGGGTTCTCTGAACATGAAACTGATCCAAGAAGAAAGATAACCATCAAAGCTTACAATGAAGAAGAAAGATCCTCCAAAGCATTGGTTGTCTTATCGATCAGAGTGGGACCGGTGGAAAAAGATGTGATATGTCAAGTTATTGACCTACCACTTTCCTACAATATTCTTCTTGGAAGGTATGGATCCATACAATGCAAGTGGTACCTTCTACCTATCACCAATGCATAAAATTTCCTCACAATGGAGTATAAGTAACCATTCCTACTGATACAACCTATCCTTACAATAATCTCAAGCAAGTGGATAGTATGATTCCTCACAAAAAATAAAGTTCTCACAAAATAGAAACTTCCAAAGAAATGGTCCTAGGGAGTTTTGCAAAAGATCAATATTCAAGAGGTAGGAATGGGAGAATAAAAAATAGATTCCTTGATGTCCATGACACATTTACCCTTATCTCTTAGATCCCAATGAATACCTTCATCAAAATTCACGCCCTCTAAATGCGATACATTGAAAATTCATGAAGGAACAGGGATGGTGAAAGCGAAGGTGTCTCTAGAAGAAGAAAATAAAGAAAACATTGTCCTACAATGGCTATATAAAGGAGATAAACATGATGGAACTGACAAAAATGTGGAGATAACCCCAAACAAATATGGTAATGGGTATGACATCATGAAATAGATGGGTTATAAAGGAAAAGGATTGTTGGGTCAAAATAAGAAAGGAATCATATAGAACCACTACATATGGACTTCCAGAACCCTAGAGACAAAAATGGAGTGGGTTTGAAAGAAGAGACTTCTCATCCTATAGCTGAACAATGGTCCTTTATTTGATAGATCATGTGATTTAGATGATTAAGAAGAGATATAAGGACAACCAATCTCATATGAGACATTACTACTCTTGCAAGGAAATCTGTTGTCAGAGCTTAGTACCAATTTTGGACTTGAACAAGAATCAAAAGAAGAACCAAAGGAAGAATAACAAAAAAGGCATCCTAACTGGGGGTATTTGGTTACTATCACTCATATTATTGACATGCCTCATTTTGAAGATCAATAAGACATAGCATTATCTTTACAAACACCTTTGCAAGAAGGAGAGAATCAAGAAGAAAATAATGTTGAAGAAGAAGAAAATGTACCAATGAATATAGCCCATTTCTTGGGGATATCAGATGATAGTCAGACTGATTCAGATGAGTATGAATGGTGCATACTCTCTGATGCTGTAATAGACATAGAGATAGATGTGGTTCATAAATACACTCCTAGAGTCCAAATTGAAGAAGGTGAAAGTTCTAATTCTAGGTCACTAGGGTTAGATTTACATAATACTAACATGAACTCCAATAATAATGATAAGGACTTTAATGATCTTAAAAACTCTTTGGAAGCTAACTCGACAAAAATCATCTTGAAATTCAATAACATTGATAATAACATGGTGTTGTCTCTCAAACCATATGAATCTTTAGCCTTGGTGAATCTTGAGCTTATAGACTGGAATGAATCCACATCTGCAAGCCTATTATCCTTTGATAATGACTATACTCTAGCATGTTATCTAAACACTTGTGAACCCTTTACCTCTTCCACTAGTGAAAGGAGAGTAAACATGATAGAGGGGGATATCAAGTTTCTCAGTCTAAAAATAAAAAATCAAAAGAAAAAGAAATCTGATGGTGAAAACCACATTCTGGCAGTATCAGATTCCAAAATAGTAAAACAAAAGGACATATCAAATGGTGAAAACCTCTTAGAGGCACCAAAGGATGATAATCCTTATATTCTTCCATATCATTTCCAAGAAAGATCTTCAATATTAATTGAGCCAACACAACCAATCAATCTTGGAACATCAGAAGCTTCACAAATGGTCAACATTGCTTAGTCTTTATCATAAGAGAAACTACAATTCACTAATTTCTTCAAGGAAAAGAAGATCAACTTTTCTTGGTCTTATTTAGACATGTTTGGATTAGATACAGACCTAATAATTCATCATCTATCTATTTCTCCTGAAGTAAGGCCCGTAATTAAAAAAACTGAGAAAGATGAATCCACATGGGGCATTGTTAGTAAAAGCATAACTAGAAAAATTGTTGAAAGTTGGATTCATAAGAGCTATTGAATATGAAAAATGGATATCTAATATATTTCATGTTTCTAAAGTGGATAAATCTATAAGGGTTTTCACATACTTTAGAGACCTGAACAAATCTTGTCCAAAGGATGATTTTCCACTTCCTAACATAGATATGATCATGGATCTTACTATAGGATATGAGATGTATTCATTAATGGATGGGTTCTCAAGTTACAACTAAATAAAAATTCCCCCCGAAGATCAAAATAAAATTGTATTTACATGTGCATGAAGTACATACCATTGGAACATCATTCCATTCGGTCTCAAGAATGCAGGTGCAACATACCAAAGGGCCATGACAAAAATATTTCATGATATGATGCACATAAATATGGAAAATTATGTTGATGACACATTAGAAAAATCAAAAGTTAGAACTACACATATAGAGGACCTGAGGAGAATCTTTGATAGAATTTAGCAATTTCAACTAAGGTTAAATCCTAAGAAGTGCGCATCTGGAGTATACACAGGAAAGTTGCTAGGATTCATCATTTCAACAAAAGGAATTGAAGTTGACCCAACAAAGGTAAAAGAAATCATTGAAATACAACCACCAAGAAATATCATTCAAATGAGGACACTTCAAGGTAAATTTAAATCTATAAGGAGGTTCATATCTCAATTAGCAGATAAAGCTCAACCATTCACAAAAATGATGCATAAAGGAGTCATATTCACATGGGATGAACAATGCGAGAAATTTTTTTCTCAAGTTAAACAATATTTGGTGAATACCCTAATCTTTATGGCTTAGATCCATGGAAAATTGCTTCTAGTATATATATCAGCAATAGACACATCATTAGGGGTGTTGATAGCACAAGAGGATGAAGTTAAGAAAGAAAGGGCTATATATTATTGTTAGGAATAGTCCCAAGAGATAACTGAGAGGGGGGGTGAATCAGTTATCTACATGTTTCAATTCTTTATCCAATTAAGTATACTTAAATATAAAGCATAAACACAATGAAAGAACACTTGAAATCAACACAATATTTTGGTTACGGGGAAAACCAAATAGGTAAAAACCCCGTTGGGAATTGACACCCAATAATTATGCACTAGTGTATTATGATCCTTGTTAGAAGATCCTTAACCCTATTAGGAGTTTCTTTACAATATATTTAGTACAGTAGACCTGGTCAAGGGTCAGACCCTATTAGGATTCTTTTACAATTGTCCCTGTTAGGGGAGAGGACGCACTATCCGAGAGCTCACTACTCAAAGGGGTGAAGGCTATAACCTTCTAAATAATAGATACACATTATATCTGGATCTTGGTGAACTGCGCTTTGACATGTTGTCTGGATCAGTTCTAATGTATAGCACAAATACTTTACTTGGTCACATAGACCTTCTTCTAATGGCTCAACATTTCACACACTCTGCTCTGCTCTGCTTAATCAACCATGAACCACACTCAAGCAATCACAAATGAATGCCTATAAATATCTTTCCTCTAAATGATATAATCAAGTCAGCCTATTAGAACCACCTTGAAATCATATTAGAGAAACCATAACAAAATTTGCTAAACATTCTGTCGGCTCTACTATGCACGCAACACATTCTGAGACCTATCCAATAAGATAATTGTAGACGCACGCTACACACTGTTGGCTCTACCAAAATAATTGTATCTTTCTCCTCAAGCTGAATTACTTCATATGCTCTTAACCGAACATCAATAACTATTCTCTAAGCTTAACTCCAAGGGTGCATACCCAAAAGATAGGCACAACTCCATAACCAATAAAATCTCTATCGTCTCTTATAAACAAACACAAGAAACTGCTACTGGTGAATAGTGACTACATAACTTCACTTCTACTAAATATCAGACTATGCGTCCATGACTGAAACATCACTAACATGTCTTCAACATATATCCAAGTGTGCAAGGCTCCATGATAACTTTACGGACAACCATACACAAAACATTGTCTGTTACTCTATCAAGAACACTGCTGACACAAGCTACTATATAATTGTTTGTACTAATAGTTAACCTCTGCGCCCATGATATCATGTTGATATCATGTTGATGATACATATATAGAAATCTTACTACATAAGACTTCCATGCATGCTACTTTTCATATGTTGTCATCAATGACAAACATACAGTCAGTACTGATCTGCTGGAAAATATTCAAAAATCTCCCCCTTTGGCATTGATGGCAACATGTGGAATGAAAAACCACCATCAACTCAAATGAACATTTCTTTTATAACATTCTCCATTTCCTCTTCAAAACTCCCCCAAAGATGAATCCTCAATCTGCTGTAATATTTTTCAACATTCTCCATTTCCTCAACTGCACTGTTGTCATAACTGAATACTACTCCCCCTTAGTATATTACTCCTATTTTTCATGACTCTGTATATTACTCCCCCTTTGACATCAATGGAAAAGGGCTCCATTCATTTTAAGCACCGGTACTACTCCTAAGGTAGAGTAGTCAACCTTCCATCAATTCTTGAGGACTGATGCCTTTCCTTCTTTCTTCTAAGCAGAATCAGGGAAGGGATGATGAAGGGTGCTCCCCTTCATACCACAAACACATAACAGAAATAGAGAAACAACAACAACAATATGCAAGAACAAAAAATTAGCTTCTTATTATCTCCACAAATGTCAAATTATAAACTTTCAAAATTACAATATGCAAAGCCACATGGGCATTCCCTTACAATATTCTATAGGACAAAGCCTCAAATCAATACCCAAATCTACAACCCAGAACTATCCCAAACTACCTAAGACAACACTACGGGTCTTCTTTGTATAGGCAATTTCCACCACCCAAGAAGGTTCCAGAAATTTAGCCATAAGGGCCAACCAAACTTAGCATTATTTTATTTTTCATTTTATTACATCAAAGTCGGCTCAAAATAACTTTTGAAACCCAAAAATAAATTTTGAAGGAAAATTATTTTCTGCCATTTCAAGTGACCCAACTTTCGGAGACCATAAGTCATCACCCGTTGACCCAATTGACTATTATAACCCCATTTCAGAAAGGGCACGAGGAGCTCTACAACACCTAAATCAAGTAAGCTTCATTTAGCTGAAAATTTGACATCATCCAAGGCCTCTAAAGCTTTCAAAACTAAGTTCAAAGTTTCTGTACCCTCCTGCCAATATCGAAAATCTTCAATATTTTAAAAACTAGACTTAGTCTAGCCATGAAACTTTACTGGTAGGCTGATATGACTAAGATGAACCTCCACATGTAAAATTAGAACATTCTGAGATCATATGACCAACTTACTAAAAATAGAAAGTTCCCATAAATAGAAGCTATGCACAAGATAGCCCTTATTGAATACAAAAATAGAAATATTTTTGGGTGATGCAAGATTGCTCTTACACCCAGGATGCTCCTGCATCAAACACCCAGAGTAATTTGAGAAGTGACCGTGTCACGACTTAGGTGTGCAGAGGAAAACCAAGATGGTTAACCTCCTCCTTTGCTAGCCATGATGAATCTTCAATAGGTTGTCCTTTCCATTTGACCAAATACTCTTCATATGTCATTCCTTGTGCTTCTGCCAACGTGACTATCCAGTATGTCTTCAATCTCCTTGATATCTGAACTGATTGCTGGAATACTCCACTGTGCTGTTGTAACCTCATCTTCAACACCTCCTTCATGATACTCTATCAGATCTAAAATATTAAATACTAGTGAAATATTTAGCTCAATAGGCAACTCGACCTCATATGCATTTCTTGAATCATGCTTCTTTAGTATCTTACACAGACCAAACTTCTTCATTTTCAACTTGTTATATGTACCAACTATAAATCGCTCCTTCCACAAATGAACCATGACTTCATCTCCAACCTGAAATTCCTTATGCCTCCTTTTCTCATCTGCGTTAGCCTTATACTGTGCATTCATCTTGGTAATGTGCTTCCTCACCTCCTCATAGATGTTCTTCAAATTTTCTGCAAAATCCTCAACTTTAGCACTACTTATTTCTCCTTTATCTATCTTTCTCAACTCAGATGCATTTCTTGGACCACTTCCATATACAATCTGGAATGGTGATTTACCAGTGCTCCTATTAACAGAATTATTATATGCAAATTATACCTATGCTAAAATAAAATCCCATCCTATTGGCTTATCTCTAACCAAACATCTTAGCAAATTTCCCATACTCCTATTCACCACCTCTGTCTGTCCATCAGTCTATGGATGATGTGAGGAACTAAACTTCAAATCTATCTTCAACTTCTTCCACAATGTACACTAGAAATACCCACCAAACTTAGTGTCCTGATCTGAAACTATGGTCTTTGGCATACCATGTTGTCTCACTACTTCTCTAAAAAATAATTCTACTACATGAATAGCATCATTAGTCTTCTTGTAGGAAATAAAATGTGCCATTTTTTAAAATCTGTCAACCACGACAAAAATTGAATCATGTCCACACTGTGTCCTTGGTAAACCAAGAGCAAAGTCCATACTGATATCCTCCCAAGGCTTCTCTCGTACAGGTAATGACTGATACAACCCTGTATTCTGCTTCACTCCTTTCACCATCTGACATACTCTACAACTCTATACAAACTTCTTGACATCTTGTTGCAACTGTGGCCAATAATAATTCTCAATAACCAAAGCAAGGGTTTTATCATGACCAAAATGTCCAGCCAATCCTCCGCTATGCTTATCCTTGATGAGATTCTCCCTCATAGAAATTCTTGGAATGCACAACTAACTCCCTCTGAATAGCATATCATCCTGAATGATGAAATCCAGCCACTTCGTTCTGTCTAGAGTAATAGGTTCTTTACAAGCTTTCAAAGCTTCACCAAAATCACGATCCTCTGGATACAAATTCATGAGTTCTTTAAACCCAACCACCTCAATTTGAATCTCTATCAGCAATAGTTTCCTTCTGCTAAGCGCATCTACAACCCTGTCAGACTTTCCACTTCTGTGTTTCTAAACAAATGTATAACTCTGCAAAAACTCAACCCATTTCAAATGCCTTTGATTCAACTTTCCTTGACTATTCAGATATTGCAAAGCTTGATGATCAGTATATAAAACAAACTCTTTAGGAAGTAGATAGTGTCTCCACTTCTTCAATGCCTAAACTATAGCATAAAATTCCTGATCATAAATAGAATATTTTCTCTTGGCATCATTTAACTTCTCACTGAAATAAGCAATAGGTTTACCTTCTTGGCTCATAACAGCTCCTATTGCAGTACCACTAGCATCACAATCTACTTGAAACACCTTATTAAAATATGGAAGTGCTAAAATAGGTTGTTCTGTATCCTTCTGTTTCAATAGTTTAAAACTCTTATGTACCCCATTAGTCCACTTGAACTCTTTTCTATCCCCTCTCATTGTTTCAGTCAAGGGTCCATAAATACTACTAAAATTTTTGATAAAATTTTTGTAAAAGCTATCCAAACCATGAAAAGACCTTACCTCAGCAGCACTCCTTGGAGTAGGACATTCAAGGATAGCTTGTACTTTTTTTAGGTCCATTTTTAGACCTTCTGCTGAAACTACAAATCCCAAATACACTAATTCCTTCTTCACAAAACTGCACTTCTTCAAATTAATCAATAATTTCTCATCTCTCAGCTTCTCAAACACCATATGAATATGCATCATATGTTCCTCCAATGCCTTGCTAAAGATCAAAATATCATCTAGGTAAACAATGACAAACTTACCCAAAAATTATTTCAGAACCTCGTTCATGAGATGCATGAAAGTGCTCAGTGCATTAGTTAGCCCAAAAGGCATGAATAACCACTCATATAGTCCTTCCTTTGTCTTGAAAGTAGTCTTCCATTCATCTCCTTCTCTTATCTAAATCTGGTGATATCCAATCTTTAGATCTATCTTTGAGAAATACAAAGCTCCACTCAAACAATCTATAATATCCTCCATTCGCGGCAATGGAAACCTATACTTGATTGTGATCTTGTTTATTGCTCTGAAATCTATACACATCCTCCATTCTCCATTCTTCTTTGGTGCTAATACTATTGGTATAGCACATGGACTCAAGCTCTCTTGAATCAATTCCTTCTGTAACAACTCATGTACTTGTCTGTTCAACTCTTCACTTTCTGTTGGTGTCATTCTATGTGCTGCCTTGTTTGGCAAACTGGCTCCTGGAATCAAATCCATCTGATGACTAATCTTCCTTACTAATGGTAATCCATCAAGTACATTATTAGATACAATATCATGAAACTCATTCAATAAATCTGCAACCTCTACAAGTACATCCTCTACTTCCTCTTTACCAGCTTTTGAAATTAAAGTAAAACACACATGCTCATGCCTCATACCATCTAGGGAATTTTCTTCCATCAACAAAATTTATTCTCACATTACCACGTACCTTTTCTTCAGTCTCCTTCTGTTGGATGTTCCCTTTGATCTTCAACTTGTAGATTTATACTTTGATGGATAACTTTTAATGATACTTTGACTCTATCACCACTCCAAAGTCTACAAGGAAGAGGGCCAATTAACAAGGATCAACAATGAGATCCTCCTACACTTTGAGCCTTAATGCTTAGTCGGGTGTACCCTTGATTCATTTCTTCAAAAGAATCCAAGATATTATACAACTATACCCCTTACTAACTGATTGAAAGATTTTATCATTTAATTTGTTTGTGTGATTGATGATGGACAACCTTCAAAGAATGGACCAGTGCCTTAACCAAGGGCAAAGAGTCACCTAATAACATATATCAACTGAACCCTAACTTAAACACACTTGAATTTAGGATAAGTGCTTTGCCTATTATCCTTCTCACTCACATATCAGGACATCAAATCCTTATCTAGCCATGAACTCACTAAAAATACCTGAAAGACTTTAATCCTAACTTTGTTAGGAACTCAAAGATAATTTCAAAATACTCTTTGTTTACCATATGATAACCCACTTTATGAAATTAACATATCTGAGCTCAAGAACAAAATAAGAAGACATACACAAACATGAGATTGGAATCCAAATGTATTCTCATTAAAATTTGCAGGATCAATACATTATCAAACAACAAAATGCAAGGAGACAAACCCTAAATCCAAGCTCTCCCTATTCAGTAAATTAACATCAACAATCAGGGACCAAAAAGAAATTTTTGGACCCTCACAAAATAAAAAATGCTACAATATATACCCCTTAGTCATCGTGGAAACCCAAAACAGGTTGCAACAAGCTACGGATGACTAGGGTTAGGGTTTTACCCACTAAACCAACTGAAACAGTCAAGAATTTATTACAGGGGATGAAAACTAGTCGAGCATACCTGAGAAAGATTTGCACTTATGATAGATCTCTGAGAAAGTACTAAAAATCATGGAATTCTATGTTAATCAGTCCTTTTAGCCACCTGCAACATGCCTTGAGCAACATTTTCCCATACCCTTACGGCACAAAAATACCTTTGCAGTCAATCATCAAGCCTCTGGACTCTGCAGACGCACCGAGAAACCAACTTCACCAAATCCAACTACTGAAACAATAAATTATAGTCCTTTTTGTTGCTGGAAACCCTTCAAAAATTAAAATTCTAGAAGCAACGGCTATTTCCATGGCGCCAGCAGTGTATCGGTGGTCCACATTTGAATTTAGGTCAACTTTATATCGTGACCATCAGATCCTTTTATTTCATAGGTTTTACATCTTAACTCAACTGCTATCTCTAGGTTAACTCTTAACGACCATGTGACAAGGCAATTCTTATTCATGAAATGAAATACTTAACCCAAGTTTCACCTTGCAATTCAGCGAACAAAAGAAAATACTTAACCTCGGTCTTTATTTAGCGAACTGGCAACTAAAGGTTTTCACTAGTTCGCAGAACACTTTATGTCTCCGCTAAAATATTTAGCAATTACACGACCTTCCTTCACCGAATTGCTAGACCTTTTAGCACTTCCCCATTTTACTCAGCAAATGAGCAAACCCTTTGGAAATTTTTCAGCGCCGCTAAACACTTTTATCAGGACTGCTAGACTTTTGGCCCTCACCTAGGCCCACTTTTTGCCACATGTCACCACCTCATTCACTATTGATGCTTGGTCACCACTGACATAGGACCCACCTGCCTAAGCTTTTGAAAATGGATGGTGGGCGTAAGATCGCATGGCTCTGACACAACCCATGAGATCATGCACCAGTCATTGATTCTTTGCAGATGTTAAAACCCTTAAAACATGTAGGCAACCAGGTCTCACTGACACATCTCTGAATCGGCAATGCCTCAACCAATCAAAAGAAAGCCACATCATTAAATCTGACATAGGTCCCACTACTCTTTTTCTTCACAGTTATTCCAAATTGATGGTCATCACATGATCACATGGCTTAGAAAGATTCCATGTGATCATACAACAACCATAGGATCAAAAGGTCACTGAGATATTGGGCCCACCTGACAACAAGTCCAACTAATCACTGACGTGACCAATGAAAAAGCACCATGGTGGCCTGACATGGCAATGGACCCACATTGACCCTTCTTTAGGGAACACATCAGATGGCCATCATTAAAGCATTATGTTAAAACCCATGCATCTTCCCTCAGTGGTATAGCGATGATCGTTGATTCTGCTCACTCGTTAGCAAGTCAATAGGGAAGGAAGATAGGGCCCACTGGGACAGATGGCACACAATTGTGAATTCACATGTCAAAGACCTCTGACACCAAACAATCTTGTGAACAAGTGATAGCCACAAGTTTAAAGGCTTGAAGACTTAGGAGAAGTTAACAGCGTGGGAACTTAGGACTTAGGAAAAATTAAAGGCCGCCGGGGGTATAGAAACTTAGGAAAAATAAAAGGAAAACCACTGTGAGTTGACCAAAAATATAAAGCACATGTGAATTAGGACTTTTAAGTGACCCAAAAAGGTAACTTGAAAATAGAACAGGGCCTGGGCTTTCTTACCAACGGCTACATTTTCAAATTTTGAACTAAGGGTTTATGCCAAAGACCTAAAAACAACTGCAGAGACTAGAAGAAAAAGGCTAGAGCCATGAAATTTTTTACACATGCTAACAGTGGCTCTGTCTGGGGATGTATGCCTCCTACAGGCATAGCAAGGATCTAGAATCACTGGTTAAAGCAGACCATCCCACTTGAAAAATTGACAACAGAGAGCAATAGGACCAAAACCTAACAAACCAAGACAAAACAGGGCAGGAGCAAGCAACTTTACAAAAATTTATAGAATGTACAGACTTAACTACTATTCATGGAAAACAAAATACCTTCAATTGAAGTATTTCTTCTAGAATTGTCCATGAACTGGTAATTCTTGAACTTCACCATTTAACTCTTTCACAATGTATGAATCTCGGCCCCATTTCTCATGAATTAGATATGGCCCTAGCCACATTGGATGAAACTTTCCATTTTTTCCCTTATCCTCCAATCTAGCATTCCAAATTAACACCAAATTACCAGGTTCAAACCTTCTTTCAATAGTTTTCTTGTCATACAAATTCTTAACCTGCAATTGCAATTTGGCATTCTTTGAACCTGATTCCCTTCTAGTCTCATCCAACCTAATGAGGCCCTCAATTCTCAACTGCATTTCATTATCTATGTCATCATCATATAACTGAACAAACTTGTACATTTCCAATAAATTATTCTGAGGCATTCTTGCATGTATTCCATATACTAAGTCAAATGGTGCACAACCAATTTCCTTCTTCACAGTTACCCTATCAGCCCATATGAGTAATGGTAGCTTTGAATTCCATGCCTTCTTATTCTTTTCAAGAATCCTCCTAAGGATCTTAATCAAACTCTTATTATTAGATTATGCCTATCCATTTCCTTGTGGATGATAAGGTGAGGAATAAGAAATTTAAATTTCTAAACCTTTGCAAAAGTCCTTATATTCAATAGACCTGAAGCACATGGCATTGTCACTTACTATTCTCTCAGGGCACCCAAACCTTGTAACAATATTATTCAACAAAAAATCAATTACCACCCTACTGGTTGCATTCCTTGTAGGTATAGCCTCTACCCACTTTGTAAAATAATCAATGGCAACTAAGATCCATGAGTGTCCTCCACTAGACTTGTTTGGTATCTCCCCTATGAAATCAATTCCCCATTGTTGGAAAGGAGCTTGTACTTCTACTGGTTTTAATGGCATGTTACCTAAAAATTTAAGCTTGCCAGAGAACCTTTGACAAGCATCACACCTCCTTACCAAACTCTCTACATCCTTGAAGATTGTGGGCCACCAAAATCCTGCTCTCAAAATTTTTTGAGCAGTAGTCTTACCCATATAATGCCCACCACAAACTCCCTCGTGCATTTCTTTTAACAACTTGTTAGCTTGATCCTCATCAACACATTTCAAAAGTATGCAATCTAAATTCTTTCTATACAATTTACATTTCACTATTACATACTTGATAGCCTACAATTTTAATGTCCTCCTCTGATTATCATTCATTACTATTGGACATCACATATTTCTTAAGTAATAGATGACATCTTGATACCAGATACAATCACCCATATCACATGTATAATCAATTTCAACTTGATTTATCTGATTTGCATCAAGATTGTATTGAGCCATTAGTTTTTCCAATCCTTGTCCTCTAACCAATTTAGTAATTTGGATATCAATGTTGAATTCTTGGATCCTATTGATCCATCTGCATCTTCTCCCAGACACCTCCTACTGTGAGAAAATATCTTTGACTGCTACACTTGGCACAAAGGCAATCACAACTACTCCCATCAGATAACATCTAAAAGCTTTCACAACCTTGACCAATGCATAAGCTTATTTTTCATTGATGTCATACTTCAATTCAGCAGCCTGCAAAGATTTACTGAAAAAAGCAATAGGTTGCTCAAAACCATCCTTATTCTTTTGTAACAAAACTGCAGCAATAGTGTGAAAAGATGCAAAGGAAAAGATGTGCATTGGGACATTATAATCAGGTGCCTTAAGCACTGGTGCATCTTTGATAGCCTACTTGATATTTTTGAAAGCCTCATCAGGCTCACCCTCCCAATTGATTGCAGATCCCTTCTTCAACATCTTAGAAATAGGTCTAGTAACCTCTGCAAAATTTGTCACAAACCTCCTTAAGAAATTGACCTGACCAAAGAAGGACTAAATCCCTTTAACATTCTTTGGTCTCTGAATGTTATCAATAGCTGCTACCCTCTCAGGGTCAATTCTCACTCCTTGCTTCCCAACTAAGTGGCCAAGCAACTTATCTTCAATGACACCAAATGCACATTTCCTTGGGTTTAATGAAATACCATATTCTAAAGCCTTCACAAATATTTTTTCCAAATGAATACAATGATCTTCTTCTCTCTTGGAATAGGTAGTTAAATCATCTTGATAAACAACAAGGAAATCATCAATAAAATCTGAAAAGGCAACATCCATTGCCCTCTAAAAAGTGGCACCAGCATTTGTGAGACCAAAAGGCATTCTCACATAAACATATGTCTCCCAAGGTGTAGTGAAAGCTATCTTAAATTGCTCTAATTCTTTGACAATTACTTGATTATAACCAAAGAAACCATCCATCATAGACATCAATTCTGATCTGGTTACCCTTTGCAGCATAGCTTCCATATTGGGCAGACAATAGTTATCCTTTAATGAGTTGATGTTCAAATTTTTGAAATCCACACAAAGTCTGATGTCACCATTCTTCTTTCTAACAAGGACAAGATTTGACACCCAAGAAGAGTGCCTTATAGGCTTGATAATTCTAGCATCTCTCAGCTTCATTAACTCTTCTTGCATCTTGGGTGCCAAAGTGGGATTGATAGGCCTTTGTTTTTGCCAGAAAGGTTTAGCATCTTCTCTCAAAGGAATAATATGTTGAAATAAGTCTTCTCTATAAACCTTTAGGTCATCATATGACCATGCAAAAACATGCCTGAATTTTCTTAGTAATTCAATCAGAGATTTTCTCACATTGTGAGACATGTCCCTACCAATGTATACCTTCTTAGGTGCCTCATGTGTTCCAAGATTTATCTCCTCTAGATCAGCATGATCTTCTCTTTTGATATTCTTTTGAACTCTATCCTAATTGTCAAACACGGTCTCAAGAACAACAAGCCCCTTGGGCACCTTGTTAGTCCTAAGCTGAATAACTTCATTGCCAAAGACAACCTCTTTTCCTTCTATTGACTCAATTAAAACTGAAAAATCAAATTCCTAACCATGATACTGCTCTTCACAACTCATAAACTTCAAAATATCATTATCATCATCAAAAACTTGCCAATTTTCAATATTGTCTGGTACACTAGGCCTAGCCTAAATTTCAACTTTAGAGATACCAGTAAATGTAATATCACTGGGATTGATTGCTATATTAGCTAACAAGTTAGCCATCTTATTGTTACTCCTATCCTTCCACTCAATATTGAAGGCATCAAAATGTTCAATCAAATCCCAAACTACATTCCTATATTGTTTTAACCTTTTGTTCTTGGAAGCATATACTAACGTGACTTGGGACACCACCAACTCAGAATCACCAACAACACTCAAACACTTAATACCATATTTTTGTGCCAACCTCAATCCTAACAACAATGCCTCATATTCTGCTATATTGTTGGTACAAAAGAAATTCAATGTGAAAGAAAATTTGTAGGTGTTTCCATTAGGAGAAATAAGTAAAATACCTGCTCCTACTCCATCCTTGTAATTTGCACCATCAAAGTACATTACCCACAAATCACCCTTCATAGAATTAACACTTACCTCAACAGAGATAGGTGACAAAATAGGTTCCTTCTCAAGTACAAGGATCTCTGCCCTAAAAGCATTAATATCAGTATCCAAAAAACATGTAGTTTCATTATCAATACTTCTCTCAATCATGTGGCATACTCTTGGTTCTCACTCAATCTTGACAAACTAATCATCAATCTTGAAAGTGGCATAGGACAGATCACACTGTAAACTTCCACCCATGGCAGCACTCCACCTTCTAGATAGCAGCATCCCATAATGAGGAGGGATGTCCACCACCAAAACACTCATTGTTAACTCTTTCTCTGGATATGTTGCTAGCTTATATGGCATTGCATTGATAATCCCAATGACTGGTACCTCCCTCTGATCCATTGCACAACATCTACCTTGAACTATATCAACTTTAAGGCCCAACCTTTC
This sequence comes from Chamaecyparis obtusa, assembly GCA_027943335.1. Lineage (NCBI taxonomy): Eukaryota > Viridiplantae > Streptophyta > Pinopsida > Cupressales > Cupressaceae > Chamaecyparis > Chamaecyparis obtusa. The sequence continues at coordinate 1,536,858 of BSBK01000203.1, read as the reverse complement.
CATAATCTTAAAAGGCATAACAGTATTAGAGGCACCACTGTCAAACATACAATTTCTTAATTTTATTCCATTCACAAGGACACTCAAAAAGAATGGATCAATGTTTTCAAGGCTAGCATTGACAAAACTATCCAAATATATAGGAGAAATTTGAGATACAATTCCCTGAGCATCAACTCCTTTCAAAGCTTTATCCTGAAATCCATTGCATGCAACATCATTATTATGAACATTATCTACCCATGCAATAGCTCTATCTTTATGTTCAAGGATCCTCAACAATTCTGACAATGGAACCTTAACTATAATTTGGGACAATACAGATAACATATCAATAGGAGCAAAGTGAGGAATCTCAATCTGCATAGCCTTAGTATCCTTTTGCTTATCTAATACATTAGGTGTATTGGCCACCCTCATTTTTTCAATCTTAGCCATTGTGTTAACTAGCTTCTCAATCTCACTAGAAAATCTTTCAACTCCAACTCCCTTAGGCTCACAATTCTTACCTTTTACATTCTTGAATTTCACCATGTGATCACCTTTTGATTTGTTCTCATTAGGCTCTTCAGAGTTGGTACTCTTTATAAACATTCCTACAACTTTCTCATTTGTATTCCTTGCCACCATGCCTCTAGTTTGCACTTGGGCAATCATTTTTGCAATAATCCTATCCATCTCTTCTCTAGAAGGTCTTCTTAAATTTACTGGCTCAGAAGAAGAGTTCATGTTACATGTCTTCTTATCAATGTCTTCACTATCAAAAAAAACCTCTTGATGAAAAAGGGCCTGATTGTGTCTCTTCACATTTACATCTACTTCTTCATCAAAATTATAATCATCTTCGTATCCTAGATATGAAGTAGCCATGTTGCATCCAACATCTTCTTGATCTTCTTCTTGATCTATCTCCTCATTGCCACAATCTTGATTTGCAGCCATAGAATGTGCAACCACACAATGCTCTACAGAATGAGGGGATTGGCATGCAACACACCAAGATATGTCTTCCATGACATTTATTGAAGCCTTTTGTAGAGGGTCAGCGACACCTCTATCATTGTTTCCTCTTGCAATAGGGACAACAGGCTTGCCATCCTTCCATTGGGTGTCGTAGGGGTAGTTCTGCAATCTATTCTACTTATTGAAATTGTTGTTGAACTGAGACCTTTCATTGGTAGGAGCACTGATGTTCCTATTTGTAGGTGCCTTCAAATCCTTCAATGCATTGAGCACCTTATCTAATTTATCTTCTTCTTGCCTCCTAGTTCCAACATTCCTATCATTTTCTTTTTTGTATTTCTTGTCCCCAAACAACTTAGGGTCATCTCTCTTCCCACCCAATTTCCCTGATATCTTCATATTGTTCTCAATATTGACAGCAATCCTAAAAGCATCTCTAAGAGTTCTTGGTTCCTTTTCCCTCAACAAATAACCCATCTTTCCATCAAATGCATTGAAGTGTGTAGTTAGACAAACATTGTCATCTAACCGCATAACTTGGAACAACTTATGCATACCCTTCTAAAATCTCATGTTGAATTCAGCTGCAGACTCATTCTAATTTTTCCTTATGGTATTGAATTCATTCAACATGAAACTAGCGTTAGGCCTATCACCATACTGCTCTTTAAAACATCTCTCAAAAGAATCTCAAGTATCAATACATTTATCAGGAAGTCTCTTAAACCAATCTCTAGCATCCTCCATTAGAGATAGAACAAACAATTTCATGACTACATCCCCATGCTCTACCTCATAATCATTAAGCATATCAACAAATAACCTAAGATGTTCCTCACAACTAATAGCATTGTTACCAGTAAACTTAGGTACCTTATCTATTATATCAGTTGGAAAAGCATTTGGGTAGCCTGGTATCCCATCAAAACTAATTTGCCTATAGCCTTCTAGTTGCATAGGTCTTCTTTGAAATCCTAAACTAGTGTTCCCACTAGAATTATTATTTTTATCTACATTCCCACCCACTTGCACATTTGACTATCTATTAGGATCAACAAATGATTTGGTAGATACATTAGGAATTAGATTACTAGTAGTAGCATTGCTAAATGGAACAGTAGTGTTCATAGATGGCATACCTAGTTCGGTAGCAGATGGGCCATGAACATTAGCTAATGAAGCCTTCAAGAACTGGATCTTTCTTCTTTTCTCTGCAATAGCAGCATCAACTTCAGCTCTTTCCAACTCTTGAGCAAGAGCTTCATCCTCTTTTCTTTTTCTTTCTATCTCTATCTCCCTATTTGATTTAGGTGGTGGGATCCCTGGTATTGTCACTAGTTTTCCTATTTGGACACCCACCATCTTTTTCTTTCCCTTTTAATTAATAACTACAATAGGCCTAGTGATCTCATGTCCATTCTTACCCTTAGGCAAAGGAGCATAACTTTGCACTTTTCTGATCACAAGGCCTTCTTCATCAAACTCATGGTCTTGCAACAAGCGTTCATGCTCACTTCTTAGAGCTTCAAGATCACCAAAAACATCATGCTGCAACACCCTAGGAGCATAAGCAAGCATCTTGTTTCTCTCCTTCATTTCATTAATTTTTCTTAAAATAGACTGCCTCTCCATTAGAGTGTTTACTTTTTTAGCCTCTCTCTCCTCTTGTAATCTTTTGTATATGGCATCTTGCTTTGCCAACTGCAACCTAAGTGCATTTAGGTCATGTGGATCTATCATGTTGTCTTCAGAGCTTGATGACACTTCCACATCAGTAGGATGCTGATATGGAAAATGCACTTGTCATGGTCTCATGGGCTACCTTCTGAAATTATCCTCATCAAGATCTAAATCAATCTCAAAACTCATCTCTCTAGCTTGTTCATCCTGACCTGCGGGCAATGAAGCCTTGTCTTGAAATACAGCCTCTGGGGTATCATAAAATTTATCTTCAGAGCGACCACCATCTGATCTAGAACTTATATCTTTTGAATCTTCCTCATTTAAGGAAACATGTGGTGCTCTACCTATGGTATTTCTTTGTTCTCTTATGGGAGCACTAGTAGACTCACCATTTCTTCTAATCCATCTCTTCTTCTCCTGTCTAGGCAATTGTTCCAGAGTAACCTCTGAATTTTTCTTGACAAAGAACCTAGTATTCATCCTTTTTTCCATGATCTACAGTATGACACTAGTTCTGACCTTTTTGAGTCGCCACCCACCAAAGTGGGAAATCTTTAACTAAATACAACAGGAAAACAAGAGTGCACTTTGAAAACTTTTATCTCTAGACTCTCTCCGATAGAGTCGCCATTTTGTTGGAAGTTCCCTTTAATCTTCAACTTGTAGATTTATACTTTGATGGATAACTTTTAATGATACTTTGACTCTATCACCACTCCAAAGTCTACAAGGAAGAGGGCCAATTAACAAGGATCAACAATGAGATCCTCCTACACTTTGAGCCTTAATGCTTAGGCAGGTGTACCCTTGATTCACTTCTTCAAAGGAATCCAAGATATTATACAACTATACCCCTTACTAACTGATTGAAAGATTTTATCATTTAATTTGTTTGTGTGATTGATGACGGACAACCTTTAGAGAATGGACCAGTGCCTTAACCAAGGGCAAAGAGTCACCTAATAACATATATCAACTAAACCCTAACTTAAACACACTTGAATTTAGGATAAGTGCTTTGCCTATTATCTTTCTCACTCACATATCAGGACATCAAATCCTTATCTAGCCATGAACTCACTGAAAATACCTAAAAGAATTTAATCCTAACTTTTTTAGGAACTCAAAGATAATTTCAAAATACTCTTTGTTTACCATATGATAACCCACTTTTTGAAATTAACATATATGAGCTCAAGAACAAAATAAGAAGACATACACAAACATGAGATTGTAATCCAAATGTATTCTCATTAAAATTTTTAGGATCAATACATTATCAAACAACAAAATGCAAGGAGACAAACCCTAAATCCAAGCTCTCCCTATTCAGTAAATTAACATCAACAATTAGGGACCAAAAAGAAAGTTTTGGACCCTCACAAAATAAAAAATGCTAAAATATATACCCCTTAGTCATCTTGGAAATCCAAAACAGGTTGCAACAAGCTATGGATGACTAGGGTTATGGTTTCACCCACTAAACCAACTGAAATAGTCAAGAATTTATTACAGGGGATGAAAACCAGTCGGACATGCCTGAGAAAGATTTGCACTTATGATAGATCTCTGAGAAAGTAATGTAAATCATAGAATTCTATGTCAATCAGTCCTTTTAGCCACCTACAATATGCCTTGAGCAACATTTGCCCATACCCTTACGGCACAAAAATACCTTTGCAGTCAATCATCAAGCCTTTGGACTCTGCTGACACACTGAGAAACCAACTTCACCAAATCCAGCCACTAAAACAATAAATTATAGTCCTTTTTGTCATTGGAAACCCTTCAAAAATTCAAATTCTGGAAGCAACAGCTATTTCCATGGTGCCAGTAGTGTATCAACGGTCCACATTTGAATTTAGGTCAACTTTATATCGTGACCATCGGATCCTTTTATTTTGAGGGTTTTACATCTTAACTCAACTGTTATCTCTGGGCTAACTCTTAGCGACCATGCAATAAGGCAATTCCTATTCGTGAAATGAAATACTTAACTTGAGTTTCACCTTATGATTCAACGAACAAAAGAAAATACTTAACCTCAGTCTTTATTTAGCGAACTGGCGACTGAAGGTTTTTGCCAGTTCGCATAACACTTTATGTCTCTGCTAAAATATTTAGCGATTATGCAACCTTCCTTCACCGAATCGCCAGACCTTTTAGCACTTCACCATTTTGCTCAGTGAATGAGCGAACCCTTTGGAAATTTGTCGGTGCCGCTAAACACTTTTATCAAGACCGCTAGACTTTTGGCCCCCACCTGGGCCTGCTTTTTGCCACATGTCCCCACCTCATTCACTGCTGATGCTTGGTCACCACTGACACAAGACCCACCCACCTAAGCCTTTGAAAATGGATGATGGGCATAAGATCTCATGGCTCTAACACAACCCATGACATCATGCACCAGTCGTTGATTCTCTATAGATGTCAGAACCCTTAAAACATGTCGGCAACCAGGTCCCACTGACACATCTCCGAATCGGAAATGCCTCAACCAATCAAAAAAATCCATGTCATTAAAGTTGACATAGGTCCCACTGCTCTTTTTCTTCATAGTTATTCCAAATCAACGGTCATCGCATGATTTCATGGCCTGGAAAGATTCCATGTGATCATACGACAACCACACGATCAAAAGGTCACTGAGATACCGGGCCCGCCTGACAACAAGTCCAACTAATCACTGATGCAACCAATGAGAAAGCACCACGGTGGCCTAACATGGCAATGGACCCACATTGACCCTTCTTTAGGGAATGCATCAGACGGCCATCATTAAAGCATTACATTAAAACCTGTACATCTTCCCTCAGCAATATAGTGACGATTGTTGATTCTGCTCACTCGTTAGCAAGTCAACAGGGAAGGAAGACAGAGCCCGCCAGGATAGATGGCACACGGTCATGAATTTGCATGTCAGAGACCTCTGACACCAAATAGTCTTACCAAGAAGTGATAGCCACAAGTTTAAAGGCTTGAAGACTTAGGAGAAATTAACGGCGTAGGGACTTAGGACTTAGGAAAAATTAAAGGCCATCGGGGGTATAGAAACTTAGGAAAAATAAAAAGAAAACAACCATGAGTAGACCAAAAATATAAAGCACATGTGAATTAGGACTTTTAAGTGACCCAAAAAGGTAACTTGAAAATAGAACAGGGCCTGGGCTTTCTTACCAACAGCTACATTTTCAAAATTTGAACTAAGGGTTTATGCTAGAGACCTAAAAACAACTACAGAGACCAGAAGAAAAAGGCTAGAGTCATGAAATTTTTTACACATGCTAACACCTTCAATGGCTTTAGCTTATGTCACACTCCATCCTTTGTCAAGGAATAGGTATTTGCACAACCATAATGTATAGCACATCTGTCAAACTGCCACAGCCTACCCAACAACATGTGACATGCATCCATAGATATGATAACACATAGTACCTCATCATGGTACCCATCAATCTTGAACTTTACTAGGCACTGTTCACTGACCATGACCTTGTGGTCATCCTGCACCCAGGCAATCCGATATGGATGTGGTTGTTTCTATCTCTTCAGCTTCAACTTTGTCACCATCTCTTCTAACACCAAATTGCTAGTGCTTCCACTATCAATAATCACATCACAACATTTACCCTCACACTTGCATCGAGTGTGAAACAGGCTCCTCCTTTGTTCAGGTTCATTCTCACCACTCAGTAGGACTCTTCTGTTGATCAACATTTCTCCTCTTTTAGCATCTTCAAAATTTGAGGATCTGGCATCTTCATCTACATGTGCAACTCTGGTTTGGCCTTCATTCCTCCTATCTGTCCTTCCTTGGCATTGAGGACATTCAAATGCCCTATGACCTTCTTCTCCATAGTGAAAACATGTTTCACGAAAGCCTCCTCTTCCTGAACCTTGTCCTCTTCCTCTTCCTCTCTAATCTCTATTGTTTTGATCTTGGAAATAATTAGAATTATTTCCTTTCTAATTTTGACTGCTACTAGTCTCATCCTTCTTCATTTTGGCCTCCATATGACCCTCCACCAAATTGTCCACCGTGACCTCTTCCATTTTATCTGCTCTCAAACTTCTTATTCAGGTTTTCATCTACTTTTAGGGCAAACTAGTATGCCTCTTCAATACTATTCATTCAAACCAAATTCAACTCCTCTTGAATGCTCAGCCTCAACCCATTTAGGTAATGGGCAAATTTCTCCTTATCAGCTTCTGCATAGCCTGTTCCAATGAAGATTTGATAGAACTCCTCTGTATACTCTTGAACAGATCTCCCTACTTGCTTCAAACTTTGCATCTTCTTCAAAAGGTCAAGCTCATAATCAACAGGAATGAACTGCTACTTTAATTTATCCACCATTTGATCCCATCTTGTGATTTTATCTTTCCCTCTTCTATTTCACTCCAATTGAATCTCTTGCAACTAGATCTTCACATGACCCTTTAGTTTGGCCTTCATGAATTTGACCCTATCAGGATCCTCAATATCTTCATACTCAAAATATTCTTCACATTCATTAATCCAGTGGATCAACTCCTCTGGGATAAGATTTCCTAAAAATGTAGGAACCTCAATCTTAGGTCTTTTTCCAATCTTGGAAATGGCCCACAAAAGTTTTTCTTCCTCCTGGTTCATAACTTTGACTTCCCCTTCTTGATCTTCTTCTTCGGCTTCATCCTCGCTTTCGTCTCTGAGATTAAGATTCATTCCTCTACGAATCTCTTCTGGTAATGCTTGCACTTCTCTCTGGAGTGCTCTAACCTCAAGTGTTACAACACTAGCTCTTCTACCAAGTTCCCTTCATGGAGGCACTTTTACGATGTGCACTGAAACCCTAACCATGATCCTGGTGCAAACTACCTCACAGTTAGTGATTTATTTACACAGAAACCCTAACCCATGGTCCTGGTGCAAACTGCCTCACAATCGGTGATCTATTTACACACTTAGGAACTCCTTCTCTGATACCACTTGATGAAGGGAGCTCCCCTTAATACTACAAACACATAACAAAAATAGAGAAACAACAACAACAATATGCAAGAACAGAAAATTGGCTTCTTATTATCTCCACAAATGTGGAATTACAAACTTTCAGAATTACAATATGCAAATCCACATGGGCATTCCCTTACAATATTCTATAGGACAAAGCCTCGAATCAATACCCAGATCTACTAGCCAAAATTGTCCCAAACTGCCTAAGACAACACTATGAGCCTTCTTTATATAGGCAATTTCCACTGCCCGAGAAGGTTCTAGAAATTTAGCCCTAAGGGCCGACCAAACTTAGCATTATTTTATATTTCATTTTATTACATCAAAGTTGGCTCAAAATAACTTTTGAAACCCAAACAGAAATTTTGAAAGAAAACTATTTTCTGCCATTTCAAGTGACCCAACTTTCGGAGACCATAAGTCATCACCCAATGACCCAATTGACTATTATAACCCCATTTCAAAAAGGACACAATGAGCTCTACAACACTTGAATCAAGCAAGCTTCATTCTGCTAAAAATGTGACCTCTTACGAGGCCTCTAAAGCCTTCAAAACTGAGTTCAAAGTTTCTATACCTTGCTGCCAATACCGAAAATCTTCAATATCTTCAAAACTAGACTTGGTCTAGCCATGAAACTTTACTGGCAGGCTAATATGACTAAGATGAACCTCCACATGTAAAATCAGAACATTCCAAGATTCTCCTGCATCAGACACCTGGGGTAATTTGATAAGTGACCCTGTCATGACTCAGGTGTGGAGAGAAAAACCAAGATAGTTAACCTCCTCCTTTGTTAGCCATTATGAATCTTCAACAGGTCATCCTTTCCATTTGACCAAATACTCTGCATATGTCATGTTCCTTGTGCTTCTACCAACCTGACTATCGAATATGTCTTCAATCTCCTTGATATCTGAATTGGTTGCTGGAATACTCCATCGTGCTGCTATAACCTCATCTTCAACACTTCCTTCATGATACCCTGTCAGATCTAAAATATTAAATACTAGTGAAATATTTAGCTTAATAGGCAACTCAACCTCATATGCATTTCTCGAATCATGCTTCTTCAGTATCTTACATGGACCAATTTTCTTCATTTTCAACTTGTTATATGTACCAAAAAGAAATCACTCCTTCCGCAAATGAACCATGACTTCATCTCCAACCTGAAATTCCTTATACTTCATTTTCTCATCTATGTTAGCCTTATACTGCATGTTCATCATGGTAATGTGCTTCCTCACCTCCTCATGGATGTTCTTCAAATGTTCTACAAAATCCTCAGCTTCAGCACTACGTATTTCTCTTTTATCTATCTTTCTCAACTCAGATGCATTTCTTGGACTACTTCCATATACAATCTGGAATGGTGACTTACCAGTGCTCCTATTAACAGAATTATTGTATGTAAATTCTGCCTGTGCTAAAATAAAATCCCATCTTGTTGGCTTATCTCCAACCAAACATCTCAGCAAATTTTCCAAACTCCTATTCACCACCTCTGTCTGTCCATCAGTCTGTGGATGATTTGAGGAATTGAACTTCAAATATGTCTTCAACTTCTTCCACAATGTACGCTAGAAATACCCAATAAACTTAGTGTCCCGATCTGAAACTATGGTCTTTGGCAAAGCATGTAGTCTCACTACTCTAAAAAATAATTCTGCTACATGAACAACATCATTAATCTTCTTGCAGAGAATAAAATGTGTCATCTTTGAAAATCTGTCAACCACCACAAAAATTGAATCATGTCCCCATTGTGTCCTTGGTAAACCAAGAACAAAGTCCATACTGATATCCTCCCAAGGATTCTCTGGTATAGGTAATGGCTAATACAACCCTATATTTTGCTTCACTCCTTTCTCCATATGACATACTATACAACTCTGTACAAACTTCTTGACATCTTGCTACAACTGTGGCCAATAATAATTCTCACTAATCAAAGCAAGAGTTTTATCATGACCAAAATATCCAACCAATCCTCCTCTATGCTTCTCCTTGATGAGATTCTCCCTCATAGAACTTCTTGGAATGCACAACTCACTCCCTCTGAATAGCATATCATCCTGAATGATGAAATCTAGCCACTTCGTTCTATCTAGAGTAACAGGTTCTTTACAAGCTTTCCAAGCTTCACAAAAAGTAGGATCATCTGGATACAAATTTTTGAGTTCTTTAAACCCAACCACCTTAATCTGCATCTCTTTTAGCAATAGTTTTCTTTTGCTAATCGCATCTGCAACCTTGTCAGACTTTCCACTTCTGTGTTTCTAAACAAATGTATAAATCTGCAAAAACTCAACCCATTTCAAATGCCTTTGATTCAACTTTCCTTGACTATTCAGATATTGCAATGCTTGATGATCAGTATACAAAACAAACTCTTTAGGAAGCAGACAGTGTCTACACTTCTTCAATGCCTGAACTACAGCACAAAATTTTTGATCATAAACAGAATATTTTCTCCTAGCATCATTTAAATTCTCATTGAAATAAGCAATAGGTTTACCTTCTTGGCTCATAACCGCTCCTATTGTAGTACCACTAGCATCACAATCTACTTGAAACACCTTATTAAAATCTAGAAGTGCTAAAATAGGTTGTTCTGTAACCTTCTGTTTCAATAGTTTAAAACTCTTATCTGCCCCATTAGTCCACTTGAACTCTTTTCTATCCCCTCTCATTGTTTCAGTCAAGGGTCCACAAATACTGCTAAAATTTTTGATAAACTTTCTATAAAAGCTAGCCAAACCATGAAAAGACCTTACCTCAGTAGCACTCCTTGGAGTAGGCCATTCAAGGATAGTCTGTACTTTCTCTGGGTCTATTTTCAGACCTTCTGCTGAAACTACAAATCCCAAATACACTAATTCCTTCTTCAAAAAATTGCACTTCTTCAAATTAATCAACAATTTCTCATCTCTCAACTTCTCAAACACCATATGAATATGCATCATATGTTCCTCCAATGTCTTGCTAAAGATCAAAATATCATCTAGGTAAAGAATGACAAACTTACCTAGAAATTCTTTCAGAACCTTGCTCATGAGATGCATGAAAGTGCTCGGTGCATTAGTTAGCTCAAAAGGCATGACTAACCACTCATACAGTCCTTCCTTTGTCTTGAAGGTAGTCTTCCATTAATCTCCTTCTTTGATCTGAATTTGGTGATATCCACTCTTCAGATCTATTTTTGAGAAATACAAAGCTCCTCTCAAACAATCCATAATATCCTCCATTCATGGCAATGGAAACCTATACTTGATTGTGATCTTGTTTATTGCTCTGTAATCTGTACACATCTTCCATTCTCCATTCTTTTTTGGTGCTAATACTATTGGTACAACACATGGACTCAAGCTCTCTTGAATAAATCCCTTCTGTAACAACTCATGTACTTGTATGTTCAACTCTTCACTTTCTACTGGTGTCATTCTGTGTGCTGCCTTATTTGGAAAACTAGCTCCTGGAATCAAATCCATCTGATGATTGATCTTCCTTACCAGTGGTAATCCATCAGGTATGTTATCAAATACAATATCTTAAAACTCATTCAACAAATCTGCAACCTCTACAGGTACATCTACTACTTCCTCTTTACTAGCTTTTGGAATTAAAGCAAAACACACATGCTCATGCCTCATACCATCTAGGAATTTTCTTCCACAAACAAAATTTATTCTCGCATTACCACATACCTTTTCTTCAGGCTCATTCAATGGCTTTAGCTTATGTCACACTCCATCCTTTGTTAGAGAATAGGTATTTGCATGACCATCATGTACAACACATCTATCAAACTACCACAGCCTACCCAACAATATGTGACATGCATCCATAGGTATGATATCACATAGTACCTCATCATGGTAACCACCAATTTTGAACTTTACTAGGCATTGCTCACTGACCATGACCTTGTGTTCATCCTGCACCCAGGCAATCCGATATAGATGTGGGTTGTTTTGTCTCTTGAGCTTCAACTTTGTCACCATCTATTTTGACACCAAATTGTCAGGGCTTCCACTATCAATAATCACATCACAACATTTACCCTCACACTTGCATCAAGTGCGAAATAGGCTCCTCCTTTGTTCAGGTTCATTCTCACCACTCAGCAGGACTCTTCTATTGATCAACATTTCTCCTCTTTCAGCATCTTCAAAATTTGATGATCTGACATCTTCATCTACATGTGCCACTCTGGCCTAGCCTTCATTCCTCCTATCCATCCTTCCTTGGTGTTGAGGATATTCAAATGCCCTATGACCTTCTTCTCCACAGTGAAAATATGTTCCACGGAAGCCTCCTCTTCCTGAACCTTGTCCTCTTTCTGTTCCTCTTTGATCTCTATTGTTCTGATCTTAGAAATGATTGGAATTGTCTCCTCTCTAATTTTGACTACTACTAGACTCATCCTTCTTTTTCGGATCTTCATTTCAGCCTGCATATGACCATCCACCAGATCATCCATTGCGACCTCTTCCATTTTGTCTTCTCTTGAACTTCTTGTTCAGCTTTTCCTCTACTTTTAGGGAAAACTGGTATGCCTCTTCAATATTGTTCATTCAAACCAAATTCAACTCCTCTTGAATGCTCGGCCTCAACCCATTAAGGTAATGAGCAACTTTCTCCTTATCATCTTTTGCATGGCCTGTTCTAATGAGGATTTGATAGAACTCCTCTTGATACTCTTGAACAGATCTCCCTGCTTGCTTCAAACTTTGCATCTTCTTCAGAAGGTCAAGCTCATAATCAAAAGGAATGAACTGCCACTTCAATTTATCCACTATTTGATCCCATCTTGTGATTTTATCTTTCCCTCTTTTATTTCACTCCAATTGAATCTCTTGCCTCTAGATCTTCACATGCCCCTTCAGTCTGGCCTTCACGAATTTGACCCTATCAGGATCTTCAATATCTTCATACTCAAAATATTCTTCACATTCATTAATTTAGTGGATCAACTCCTTTGGGTTAAGATTTCCTGAAAATGGAGGAACCTCAATCTTAGGTCTTTTCTCAATCTTGGAAATGGCTCGAAAAAGTCTTTCTTCCTCTTGGTTCACAACTTTGACTTCCCCTTCTTGATCTTCTTCTTAGCCTTCATCCTCGCATTTGACTCTAACATTAAGATTCATTCCTCTACAAATCTCTTCTTGTAATGCTTGCACTTGTCTCTGGAGCACTGTAACCTCAGGTGTTACAACACTAGCTCTTCCACCATGTTCCCTTCATGGAGGCATTTTCACAATGTTGGTTGAAACCCTAACCATGGTCCTAGTGCAAACTATCTCACAATCGGTGATCTATTTACACAGAAACCCTAACCCATGGTCCTGGTGCAAACTTCCTCACAATCGATGATCTATTTACACACTCAAGAACTCCTACTCTAATACCACTTGATGAAGTGTGCTCCCCTTAATACCACAAACACATAATAGAAATAGAGAAACAACAACAACAATATGCAAGAATAGAAAATTGGCTTCTTATTATCTCAACAAATGTGGAATTACAAACTTTCAGAATTATAATATGCAAAGCCACATGGGCATTCCCTTACAATATTATGTAGGACAAAGCCTCGAATCAATACCTAGATCTACTACCCAGAACTGTCCTGAACTGCCTAAGACAACACTACAGGACTTCTTTATATAGGCAATTTCCACCGCTCGAGAAGGTTCCAGAAATTTAGCCCTAAGGGCCGACCAAACTTAGCATTATTTTATTTTTCATTTTATTACATCAAAGTTGGCTCAAAATAACTTTTGAAACCCAAACAGAAATTTTGAAGGAAAATAATTTTCTGCCATTTCAGGTGACCCAACTTTCGGACACCATAAGTCATCACCTATTGACCCAATTGACTATTATAACCTCATTTTGAAAAGGGCACGAGGAGCTCTACATTGCCTAAATCAGGCAAGCTTCATTCAACCAAAAATTTGACCTCATTCGGGGCCTCTAAAGCCTTCAAAACTGAGTTGAAAGTTTTTGTACCCTGCTGCCAATACTGAAAATCTTTAATATTTTCAAAACTAGACTTGGTCTAGCCATAAAACTTTACTGACAGGCTGATATGACTAAGATGAACCTCCACATGTAAAATCAGAACATTCTGAGATCATATGACCAACTTACTAAAAATAGAAAGTTCCCATAAATAGCAGCTATGCACAAGATAGCCCTTATTGAATACAAAAATAGAAATATTTTTGGGTGATGCAGGATTGCTCTTACACTCAAGAAGGTCCTGCATCAGACACCCAGGGTAATTTTAGAAGTGACCCTATCACAACTTAGGTGTGCAGAGGAAAATCAAGATGGTTAACCTCCTCCTTTATTAGCCATGATGAGTCTTCAACAGGTCATCCTTTCCATTTGACCAAATACTCTACATATGTCATGTTCCTTGTGCTTCTGCCAACGTGACTATCCAGTATGTCTTCAATTTCCTTGATATCTGAACTGGTTGTTGGAATACTCCACCATGCTATTGTAACCTCATCTACAACACCTCCTTCATGATACTTTGTTAGATCTGAAATATTAAATACTGGTGAAATATTCAGCTTAGTAGGCAACTCGACCTCATATGCATTTCTTGAATCATGCTTCTTCAATATCTTACATGGACCGAACTTCTTCATTTTCAACTAGTTATATCTACCAACTGAAAATAGCTCCTACAAATGAGGCATGACTTCATCTCCAACCTAAAATTTCTTATGCCTCCTTTTCTCATCTGTGTTATCCTTATACTGCATATTCATATTGGTATGTGTTTCCTTACCTCCTCATGGATGTTATTCAAATGTTCTGCAAAATCCTCAACTTTAGCACTACTTATTTCTCCTTTATCTATCTTTCTCAACTTAGATGCATTTCTTGGACTACTTCCATATACAATCTAGAATGGTGATTTACCAGTGCTCTTATTTATAGAATTATTATATGCAAATTCTACCTGTGCTAAAATAAAATCTCATCATGTTGGCTTATCTCCAACCAAACATCGCAATAAATTTCTCAAACTCCTATTCACCACCTCTGTCTGTCCATCAGTCTATGGATGATGTGAGGAATTGAACTTCAAATCTATCTTCAACTTCTTCCACAATGTATGCCAAAAATACCCAACAAACTTAGTGTCCCGATCTGAAACTATGATCTTTGGCAAACCATGTAGTCTCACTACTTCTATTAAAAATAATTCTGCTAGATGAACAGCATCATTAGTCTTCTTGTAGGGAATAAAATGTGTCATTTTTTAAAATTTGTCAACCACCACAAAAATTGAATCATCTCCCTGCTGTGTCCTTGGTAAACCAAGAACAAAGTCCATACTAATATCCTCCCAAGGCTTCTCTGGTACAGGTAATGGCTGATACAACCCTGTATTCTATTTCACTCCTTTCACCATCTAACATACTCTACAACTCTGTACAAACTTCTTGACATCTTGTTGCAACTGTGGCCAATAATAATTCTCACTAACCAAAGCAAGGGTTTTATCCCGACCAAAATGTCTAGCCAATCCTCCGCTATGCTTCTCCTTGATGAGATTCTCCCTCATAGAACTTCTTGGAATGCACAACTGACTCCCTCTAAATAGCATATCATCCTAAATGATGAAATTCAGCCACTTCATTCTGTCTAGAGTAATAGGTTCTTTACAAGCTTTCAAAGCTTCACCAAAATCAAGATCCTCTGGATACAAATTCTTGAGTTCTTTAAACCCAAGCACCTTAATCTGCATCTCTATCAGCAATATTTTCCTTTTGCTAAGTGCAGCTGCAACCCTGTTAGACTTTCCACTTCTGTGTTTCTAAACAAATGTATAACTCTGCAAAAACTCAACCCATTTCAAATGTCTTTTATTTAACTTTCCTTGACTATTCAGATATTGCAAAGCTTGATGATCAATATACAAAACAAACTATTTAGGAAGCAGATAGTGTCTCCACTTCTTCAATGCCTAAACTATAGCATAAAATTCTTGATCATAAATAGAATATTTTCTCTTGGCATCATTTAACTTCTCACTGAAATAAGCAATAGGTTTACCTTCTTGGTTCATAATAGCTCCTATTGCAGTACCACTAGCATCACAATCTACTTGAAACACCTTATTAAAATATGGAAGTGCTAAAATAGGTTGTTCTGTAACCTTCTGTTTCAATAGTTTAAAACTCTTATCTGCCCCATTAGTCCACTTGAACTCTTTTCTATCCCCTCTCATTGTTTTAGTCAAGGGTCCACAAAGACTGCTAAAATTTCTGATAAACTTTCTGTAAAAGCTAGCCAAACCATGAAAAGACCTTACCTCAGTAGCACTCCTTGGAGTAGACCTTACCTTCTTCATAAAACTACACTTATTCAAATTAATCAACAATTTCTCATCTCTCAACTTCTCAAACACCATACAAATATGCATCATATGTTCCTCCAATGTCTTGCTAAAGATCAAAATATCATCTAGGTAAACAATGACAAACTTACGTAAAAATTCTTTCAGAACCTCATTCATGAGATGCATGAAAGTGCTTGGTGCATTAGTCTCCCAAAAGGCATGAATAACCACTCATACAGTCCTTCCTTTGTCTTGAAGGCAGTCTTTCATTCATCTCCTTCTCTGATCTGAATCCAGTGATATCCACTCTTCAGATCTATCTTTGAGAAATTCAAAGCTCCACTCAAACAATCCATAATATCATCCATTCATGGCAATGGAAACCTATACTTTATTGTGATCTTATTTATTGCTATGGAATCTGTACACATCCTCTATTCTTCATTCTTTTTTGGTGCTAATACTATTGGTACAGCACATGGACTCATGCTCTCTTGAATCAATCTATTTTGTAATGACTCATGTATTTGTCTGTTCAACTCTTCACTTTTTGCTGGTGTCATTCTATGTGCTGCCTTGTTTGGCAAACTAGCTCCTAGAATCAAATCCATCTAATGGCTGATCTTCCTTACCAGTGGTAATCCATTAGGTACATTATCAGATACAATATCTTGAAACTCATTCAACAAATCTACAACCTCTACAGGTACATCTTATACTTCCTCTTTACCAACTTTTGGAATTAAAGCAAAACACACATGCTCATGCCTCATACCATCTCAGAATTTTCTTCCATCAACAAAAGTTATTCTCGCATTACCATATACCTTTTCTTCAATCTCCTTCAATGGCTTTAACTTATGTCACACTCCATCCTTTGTTAGGGAATAGGTATTTACATGACCATCGTGTATAGCACATCTGTCAAACTGCCATGGCCTACCTAACAACATGTGACATGCATCCATAGGTATGATATCACATAGTACCTCATCATGGTACCCATCAATCTTGAACTTTACTAGGCATTGTTCACTGACCATGACCTTGTGGTCATCTTGCACCCAAGCAATCTGATATTGATGTGGGTGTTTTTGTCTCTTGAGCTTCAACTTTGTCACCATCTCTTTTGACACCAAATTGTCAGTGCTTCCACTATCAATAATCATATCACAACATTTACCCTCACATTTGTATCAAGTGTGAAATAGGCTTCTCCTTTGTTTAAGTTCATTCTTACCACTTAGCAAGACTCTTCTGTTGATCAACATTTCTCCTCTTTCAGCATCTTCAAAATTTGAGGATCTGGCATCTTCATCTACATGTGTCACTTTGGCTTGGCCTTCATTCCTCCTATCTATCCTTCCTTGGCATTGAGGACATTCAAATGCCCTATGACCTTCTTCTCCACAGTGAAAACATGTTCCACAGAAGCCTCCTCTTCTTGAACCTTGTCCTCTTCCTCTTCCTCTCTGATTTCTATTGTTCTGATCTTGGAAACAATTAAAATTGTTTCCTCTCTGATTTTGACTACTATTAGTCTCATCCTTCTTTTTCAGATCTTCATTTCGGCCTCCATATGATC
Source organism: Chamaecyparis obtusa (assembly GCA_027943335.1). Taxonomy (NCBI): domain Eukaryota; kingdom Viridiplantae; phylum Streptophyta; class Pinopsida; order Cupressales; family Cupressaceae; genus Chamaecyparis; species Chamaecyparis obtusa. The sequence goes on along the minus strand of BSBK01000203.1, from coordinate 1,519,251 downwards.
ATCCACCAGATCATCCACCGTGACCTCTTCTATTTTGTCTACTCTTGATCTTCTTGTTCAGGTTTTCATCTACTTTTAGGGCAAACTGGTATGCCTCTTCAATACTATTCATTCAAACCAAATTCAACTCCTCTTGAATGCTCAGCCTCAACCCATTAAGGTAACGGGAAACTTTCTCCTTATCAGCTTCTGCATGGCCTATTCTAATGAGGATTTGATAGAGCTCCTCTATATACTCTTGAACAGATCTCCCTACTTGCTTCAAACTTTGCATCTTCTTCAGAAGGTCAAGCTCATAATCAATAGGAATGAACTACCCTTTCAATTTATCCACCATTCGATCCCATCTTGTGATTTTATCTTTCCCTCTTCTATTTCACTCCAATTGAATCTCTTGCCACCAGATCTTCGCATGACCCTTCAATCTAGCCTTCGCGAATTTGACCCTATCAGGATCTTCAATATCTTCATACTCAAAATATTCTTCACATTCATTAATCTAGTCGATCAACTCCTCTCGGTTAAGATTTCTTGAAAATGTAGGAACCTCAATCTTAGGTCTTTTCCCAATCTTGGAAATGGTTCAAAAAATTCTTTCTTCCTCCTGGTTCACAACTTTGACTTCCCCTTCTTGATCTTCTTCTTTGGCTTCATCCTCACTTTCATCTCTGACATTAAGATTCATTCCTCTATGAATCTCTTCTTGCAATGCTCGCACTTGTCTCTTGAGCACTCTAACCTTAGGTGTTACAACACCAGCTCTTCTACCACATTCCTTTTGTGGAGGCATTTTCATGATGCCCACTAAAACCCTAACCATGGTCTTGGTGCAAACTGCCTCATAGTCAGTGATCTGTTTACACAGAAACCCTAGCCCACGGTCCTGGTGCTAACTGCCTCACAATCGGCAATCTGTTTACACACTCAGAAACTCCTGCTCTGATACCACTTGATGAAGGGTGCTCCCCTTAATACCACAAACATATAATAGAAACATAGAAACAACAACAACAATATGCAAGAACAAAAAATTGGCTTCTTATTATCTCCACAAATGTGGAATTACAAACTTTCAAAATTACAATATGCAATGCCACATGGGCATTCCCTTACAATATTCTGTAGGAAAAAGCCTCGAATCAATACCCAGATCTACTACCCAAAACTATCCTGAACTGCTTAAGACAACACTACGGGCTTTCTTTATATAGGCAATTTCCACCACCCGAGAAGGTTCCAAAAATTTAGCCCTAAGGGCCGACCAAACTTAGCATTATTTTATTTTTCATTTTATTACATCAAAGTTGGCTCAAAATAACTTTTGAAACCCAAACAAAAATTTTGAAGGAAAATTATTTTTCACCATTTCAAGTGACCCAACTTCTGGAGACCATAAGTCATCACCCATTGACCCAATTGACTATTATAACCCCATTTCGTAAAGGGCACCATGAGCTCTACAACATTTGAATCAAGCAAGCTTCATTCCGCCAAAAATTTGACCTCATCTAAGGCCTCTAAAGCCTTCAAAACTATGTTCAAAGTTTCTGTACCCTACTACCAAGACTGAAAATCTTCAATATCTTCAAAACTAGACTTGGTCTAGCCATGAAACTTTACTGGTAGGCTGATATGACTAAGATGAACCTCCACATGTAAAATCAAAACATTCTGAGATCATATGACCAACTTACTAAAAATAGCAAGTTCACATAAATAGTAGCTCTGCACAAGATAGCCCTTATTGAATACAAAAATAAAAATATTTTTGGGTGATGCAAGATTGCTCTTACACCCAGGATTCTCCTGCATCAAGGGAATTACTCCGAACTTCTCCCTAAGATACTCAAAAGTATCCTTCGGCAAGGGCTTTGTGAATCTATCTGCCAGCTGATCTTTACTACTTACATAGTCTAGCTTGGCTTCTTTCTCTGCCACTTTCTCTCTTAGGAAGTGATACTTGATCTCAATGTGCTTTGTCTTTTCATGCATCATAGGGTTCTTAGACATATTGATAGTGCTAGTGTTATCACAGTGAATAACAATAGGATAATCAATCTGAATTATAAAATCTTTTATCATCTATTTGATCCAAACAATTGTAGAACAATTCAAGGCTACTGCAACATACTCTACTTCTATTGTTGACTGAGAAATACAATTTTGTTTCTTTCATGTCCAAGTGACAAGTCTATCACCAAGAAACACTACTCCTGGTGTACTTTTTTTGTCATCAATACATCCTACCCAATCTACATCAATGTACACATGAAGCTAAACATTTTTTGAATTAGGATACCATAGACCATAATCTATAGTGCCCTACAAGTATCTGAATATTCTTTTTACTACCATGAGGTGACTTTTCTTAGGTTCTACTTCAAATCTTCCAACTATGCCAACTGCATTTAAAATATCAGGTCTAGTCTAAATAAGATATATGAGTTTACCAATCATAGAATTATACAATGTTATATCTATTGCTAGTGAGTCATCATATTTTGTAAGCTTTCATCCAATGATCATAGGGGTTCCTACTGGCTTGCAATCATCCATTTTGAATTTCTTCAGTATATCTTTCACATACTTGGACTGATTAATAAAAATTTCTTTTTCTATCTGCTACACATTTAGTCCCAAAAAGTATTTGATAGGACCAATCATACTCATCTCAAACTCATTTTATATTTCTTTGGCAAATTCTGCACTTAGTTTGTCAGTACCTCCAAAGATAATGTCATCAACAAATATAGCTACAAGTAGTAGACCTTCAGATGTCTCTCTAATGAATAGATTACAATCTACTGCTCCTTTCTTGAATCCAATCTTTGTTAGATATCCATCTAGTCTCTCATACCATGCTCTAGGGGCTTACTTAAGTCCATAGAGGGCCTTCTTCAATCTGCATACCATATTAGGTCTATCTGATAAGGTGAATCCTTCAAGCTTCTCAATCTATACTTCTTCTTTCAAATATCCATTTAGGAATGTTGACTTGACATCCATCTGATATACTTTGATGTTTTTTACTATAGCATAAGCTAGAAACAACTTAATAGCTTCTAATCTGCTCATAGGTGAAAATGTGTCTGAATAATCAATGCCTTCTCTTTGTGCATATCCCTTACATACTAACCTTGCTTTATTTCATACTACTGTACCATCTTCATTCATCTTGTTTCTGAATATCCACTTTGTTCCAATCACATTCTTATCACTAGGTCTTGGGACCAGTTCCCAAGTGTCAATCTTAATAATATGATCAAGTTCTTCTTGCATAGCATCATGCCAATCTAAATCATTACATGCATCTTCAACACTTAAGGGTTCAATCTGAGATAGTAATCATACCACTTCATTGCTAGTAGAGTTCTTTTCTTGTGATCTTGTTAAGACTTTGCCACACTGATCTCCAATGATGTCTTTCTTGGAATGGTTTCTAGATGTAAACTTTGGAACTTTAGGTGATGCTGACTCATTAGCCTTAGGAGTACCTTCTTCACTTGTCTCAGGGTCATTGAATAACACATCAATATTGTCAAACATTTCCTCAATAACTGTCTCACTAGTGGAGGGTCTGGGTTCTTCTTCAATCATGGGTGAGTAATCATGATATCTTTCTTGAACCATAAACTTTTCATCAATCTTAACATGAGCACTTTCAATGATATTTTTTAATCTTAAATTGAAAAATCTATAAGCTTTACTTTTAGTAGAGTAACCAAGAAAAATACCTTCATCACTTCTTGCATCAAACTTGCCTACTGCTTCATCCCTCTTGATGTAGCATTTGCTTCCAAATATTCTAAAGTATTTTACTATGGGAACATTACCAAACCATAGCTCATATGGTTTTTTCTTAGTGCTAGACCTTAATTGAATTCTATTGATGGTGTAGACTATTGTATTAACCGTATCTCTCCAATAGGTGTGTGCAACTTTTTCTTCTGTCATAATGGTGTGCGCTATATCAAGGATGATCCTATTTCTTCTCTCTGCAATTCCATTCTACTGAGGGGTTCTAGGTGCACTTAACTATCTCTTTATGCCATGATCTTCATAGTACTCATAGAATCTATCAGAGGTGAATTATCCTCCTCTATCCAATCTCAAACATTTTATCTTTAATCCAGATTCATTTTCAACCTTAGCTTTAAATATTTTGAACTTCTCAAATGCTTTTGACTTATCTTTCAAGAATGCAACCCACATCATCCTAGTATAATCATCAACAAATAAAATCAAATACCTTGCACCATAGTATGATCTTGTTTGAGTTGAACCACATAGGTCTGTATGAATTAGATCCAACTTGTTCTCTGCTGAATTTTGCTTTCTCCTAAATGAATTTCTCACATGCTTTCCCATCACACATTCCCTACAGATAGTATCAACTATCATTGCTATGCTAGGTAGATCTCTTACTACCTTTACATTTCTTATCTTCACTATGTTATCAAAATTGATATGGCATAGTCTTTTATGCCATAACCAATTGTCATCAACTTTAGCAACAAAACAACTTGCTTCTGAATTGAGTTGAAAAACATTACCTCTTGTCTTTGAGCCTGATGCACTCATAACATCATCCTTGTTGTTAATGATGCATTTGTCATTTTTAAACTCCAATTGATATCCTTTTCCAAGTAACTATCCAACACTAAGAAGGTTATGTTTCAAACCATCTACATAGAGAACATCATCAGTACTATTATTTCCATCCAAGGTGATGGCTCCTCTACCAACTATGGGTTTAGGAGTGTTATCTCTGAATCTAACCATACCACCATTGTATTTTTCTAGATGAACAAATCTATCTTTATCATCTGTCATGTGATGTGAACAACCACTATCTATAATCCAGTCTGTCCTTATGTCAGCTTGTAAAATCAATGCTAGCTCTTGATTCTCTTTCTTATCTTCATGATCTGATTTATTGTTCATTTTCTCTATGATAGCAATGAATCCAATTTCTTCTTCACCTGATTCATCATTTGAAACTCCATCTCCAGAATAGTAACATTCCTTAGAGTACTTAGGCTTGTAATTCTTTTTGAACTTTCTAGCTCTAGTAGGACATTTAGATGCAAAGTGACAGATCTTATTACATTGAAAGCACTTAAATGGTAATTGACCTTCATATTTTCCTTTTCCTTTCTTTTCTCTTTTGGAAATCATACAAATGAAATCATCTAATGTTTTCTCTTCATCATCATCATCAAAATTGCCAAAAGTGTTTGCAGATTTCTTACCCTAAACTGTTGCTTTGACGGTTGTCTCACTCTTTGGTTCTGTCTTCAATCTTGAAATCTCAAAAGCTGATATTTTGCTAATCAAGGTCTCTCTCTTGAAATTAGAAGTAAGTTGCATGGTTTAATCAAGGATGTTGATCTTACTTTCATATTATGGAGTGAGAGTGGTCATTAACTTGTCCATAATGTCCTCCTCTGAAATCTCTCCACCATTGTTTCTGTTTCTAGCAACTGCTTCATTTATCCTTTGATTCTAAGCTCTGATATTTTCTTCAGGAAGCATCTCTAATGCATTGTATCTTTTCTTCCATGTCTTTTTGTGTGCATCATTTTCTTGTTTGTCTCCTTCAAATATGTCTTCTAGGTGCTTCCATATTTTGTGGGTTGTATCTACCTCATTTATTTATGAAAACTCACCATCAGATAGGGCGTTGATAAGAGCTTCTTTAGCTATAGCCTTCTGATGAAACAATTCCTTTTTCCTATCAGTAGCATCATCCTTTGCAAGGTCTTCTAAGGTAGGAATCTTGGCTGCTTTGATAGTTACATCAAAAGCTTCAAAAGCAATGCACTACAAATGGGTCACCATCTTGTTCTTCCAATCAAGATAATTCTCTCCATCAAACTTAGGACTTTCTTTCCTGAAGTATGCCATCTAATCAACCTCAAGTTGTTAAACTTTCTCTTTGAGGCACTTGACACTGATACCAATTGTTAGGAATAGTCCCAAGAGATAATTGAGAGGGAGGTGGGTGAATCAATTATCTACAAGTTTCAATTCTTTATCCAATTAAGTATACTTAAACATAAAGCATAAACATAATGAAATAACACTTGAACTCAACACAATATTTTGGTTACAGGGAAATCCAAATAGGTAAAAACCCCGGTGGGAATTGACACCCACTAATATTTTGCACTAGTGTATTAAGATCCTTGTTAGAATATTCTTAACCCTGTTAGGATTTGCTTTACACTATATTTAGTACACTAGACCTGGTCAAGGGTTAGACCCTATTAGGAGTCTTTTACAATTGTCCCTGTTAGGGGAGAGGACACACTGTCTGAGAGCTCACTACTCAAAGGGGTGAAGGCTACAACCTTCCAAATAATAGATACACACTATATCTAAATCTTGGTGAACTATGCTTTGACCTGCTGTCTAGATCAGTTCCAATGTATAGCACAAATACTTTACTTGGTCACATAGACCTTATGATGGCTCAACACTTCACACACTCTTCTATGCTCTTCTTAATCAACCATCAACCACACTCAAGCAATCACAAATGACTGTCTATAAATATCTTTCCTCTAAATGATATAATCAATTTAGCCTCTTAGAACCACCTTGAAATCATATTAGAGAAACCATAACAAAATTTGATAAACATTTTGTCAGCTCTACTATGCATGCAACACATTCTGGGACCTGTCCAATAAGATAATTGTAGATGCACACTACACACTATCTGCTCTACCAAAACAATTGTATCTTTCTCCTCAAGTTGAATTACTTCATGCACTCTTAACAAAACATCAATAACTCTTCTCCAAGCTTAACTCCAAGGGTGCATACCCAAAAGATAGGCGCAACTCCAGAACCAATAAAATCTTTTTCAACTCTTCTAAACAAACATAGGAAACTACTATTAGCGAATAGTGACTTCATAACTTCACTTCTACTAAATATCAGACTATGTGTCCATGACTGAAACATCACTACCATGTCTTCAAAATATATCCAAGTGCACAAGGATCCATGATAACTGTATGAACAACCATACATAGAACACTGCTTGTTACTCTATCAAGAACACTGCTGACACAAGCTGCTATATAATTGTCTGTACTAACAGTTAACCTCTGCACCTGTGATATCATGCTGATATCATGTCCATGATAAATATCTAGAAAGCTTACTGCATAAGACTTCCATGCATGCTACTTTCCATATGTTGTCATCAATGACAAACATACAGTCAATACTGGCCTGCTGGCAAATCTCCAACAATTATATCAGTAGAACTCTAGTCTCCTGGTAGTTGAATTACTCAATGATTGAAAAGGAATGCTTAGTAGTGGTATTCACATCTTAGAAGCTAAGACATTATATGTTGTCACACAAGGTGAATCTAGTTTCAAAGCTAGATCCTATTAAGTATCTGTTGAATAAAGCAACACTGACAGGAAGACTAGAAAAATGGATCTTGGTATTAAGTGAGTTTGATATTGAATATGTTGATAGAAAGGCTATCAAAGGATAAGTGATAGGTGACCAACTTTTTAAAGCACCATTCATAGATGAAAAACCATTGCACATAGAGTTCCCTAATGAAGAAATCATGCACCTTACAGAGCATCCATGGAAGATGTATTTTGATGGCTTGTTCACACAACAAGGGTCAGGAGCTATATGTTTGTTCATTACTATGAAAGGATACAAAATACCAAAGGCATACATGATGATATTTCCATGCACAAATAATATAATAGAATATGAAGCCCTAGTGAATGGATTAAAGCTAGTAATAGAATGGAAATTCATTGAGCTACATATCTATGGAGACTCACGGCTTATTATTAATCAGGTCAATGATGACTACCAGACAAAGGATGATAAGCTAATGCCTTATAAGAGGATGATGGATGACCTAAAGAAATATTTTTTCTACATCACATTTGAACAAATTCCAAGGTCAGAGAATAGATTTTTTGATGTGATGACTACCTTATCATCCATGTTACAAATGGAAGAACATTAATTTCTCTATGACTTCCTGGTGGAAGAACTCTCATTTCCAACCTATGACTCCCCCGATTCCCAAATTATATATGCTATTGAAACCCAAGTCTTATCTAGATATGCTCATATTTATTCCTATCTTAAAGATCAAACCTTCCCTAAAAATTATTCGAGAAATGAAAAAAGATGCCTCATAAGAGAAGCATCGTATTATTTAATCATTTCTAATGACTTGTATAGACATGCTCTAGATAGTACCTTACTTAGATGTTTAGAAAATGAAGATTCAATTTGTGCATTAAATGAAGTACATGAAGGTATGTGTAGGTCTCACTTGAATGTCTTTTCATTAGCCAAGAAACTCTTAAGAGTGGGATACTACTAGCCTACAATGGAAAAATATGCTCTTCAATACACCAAGACCTGTAAGAAATGCCAAGTCCACGGCAACCTAATACATGCTCCAGCTAGGGAGTTAATTCCATTAATTATACATTAGCCATTTCAACAATGGGCCTTTGATCTAGTAGGAAAAATTTACCCAAACTCATCCAATGGGCATAAGTATATCATTGCGATAACTAAATACTTAAAAAATGGTTTGAATTTATACCACTAGCCAATGCTACAGGCAAGCAAGTCTCAATGTTTATCCTAAACTACATTATTTGTAGGTATGGGGTACCCTCGTTAATTGTAACTGATGATGGAGGGAAATTAAAAAATAAAGACATGGATAACTTATGTCTACATTTAAAAATTACTCAGCATTGTTCCTCGATCTATTACTCTCAAGGTAACAGACGAGTTGAGGCATCAAACAAAACAATCTTGAAGATATTGCATAGAACGGTCAGCAAATAAAGAAGATATTGACACTTGCAAATTAATCCAACATTATGGGTGTATCATACCAGCATTAGAATGCCAACTGGAGCATCTCCTTTTTCACTAGTATATAGGTCTGAAGTATTTCCAATTGAAGTAGAGATTCCATCACTAATGGTGTCATTGAAAAATCTAGTCACTAATGAGGACTACAAAATCTCTCATCTGCAAGAGCTAGAACTATTAAATGAGTGCAGACAATAGGCATTTGATCATCTCAAATTCCACCAAAAGAGGATGTCTAGAGGTTACAATGATAAAATAAAGCCAATAAAATTTTAGGTGGGAGAACTAGTCTTAAGAGAAAATTTGAAGAATCACCAACATCGAGAGCAAAAGGGAAAGTTTGAACCCAACTGGTTGGGACCCTTTGTCATCATAGCTTAATTTCGATCAAGAGACTATCAATTGGCTACACCTAAGGGAGATGTCCTACTGGATTTGATAAATACTCTCCACATGAAATAATTTCAGGCCTAACATTCTTGAGGCAACACCTGTACAGCAAAAAGAGTTCCTAAAGAAAGTCAAAAAAAGAAAATATTGTTCTTAAAGAAATTAAAAAACAACAAATATTGATCGTGAAAAAAAAATGGAAAGTACAAAATTCAAAAATAGTGGAAAAAGTTCTGAAAAAATGACCATCTTGGTGAAAACCTAGTAAATGGACACCTTGGTGAATCAAAGAAAAAAAGCAAAAGTACAAAAAGATTGAAAAAGAGAAAAAGTATCTTGGTGAAAACCTGGTAAACAGGCACCTTGGTAACAAAAATAGAAAAATTTTCCAAGTGGTGAAAACCTGGTAAACAGGTGCTACTTGTAATCAATGCTCTATTGATCAATCAAACACTTGAACGCTTGGCCAATCTAAAGTTCAATTTGTATATATCTTTTTGTCACTTTCGTGATAGTCAAATCTTGAGCCATGTTATTAGAAATATCTTATTCTCCTAGAATGGAATCTATCTATACCAAAGTCATAGGAAAGTCATATTCTCTAGGGGATAGTAGTCATGGTCATGCGAGTTGCAAGGTCACTTGGTCATCATTAGGATTCTTTACTAGGGTTTTGGTCATCCCTAGTCCACAATTGACAATAAACTACACAACCAAAGGTATTTCTTAATGCCACTAACCTAAAACAACAACAATATTTCTTAATACTTGGACCTAAAAAGTGTTCCTAAACACTAGTTATGGAGATGAAAGTGTTCCTAAACACTAACACTAAATAGACGAGACATTACTACACTAGACGTGGACTATAATTGAAAAGAATCTATGATTGATAAAGTTTTTCTACAAGTGATTACAAATTAAACAAATGTGTTTCTTAACACTACATAATAACAATCAAATGCTTTGAAATTTATGTTTATCATGTATTTCCATGTTCTCTCAAAGATGTCCATGGACTAGAGAAACAAGATGAGGAAATCATGATTTTTTCTTAGTTTTCTATGACTTGTTATCAATTTATGATTGTTGTGTTCCTTGAGTAACTCAAAGATGTCTAAAAATTACTAGAGAAACAAGGACTGGGTGAAAACTGTTAGAGTAATAAAGTGTTTTCTTATTAATTGAATCATATTGATTTAATTATTCACTTATTACCTCTTTCGACTTAATCTAAACTTTAGGCATATAATAATTAATTTCTTTATTAATTATTATTATGCAACCTAGGGTGTTACCTTTTTAGGTTTTTTGATCTCCTTTTATAAGGATTAATCTCATAACACTTTGTAACCTTTTTTTTAAAATTCATTATTTGATTTGCAACTTTTGTTTTTGCACATCAAGGATTTCTCCTCTCTCATGGATCCATAAATTCAAGTCTCCATAGTTGTTTGCTTCTCTCTCTTTCTATGATAGGTGTTTGCATGCAGGTGTTCTTGGGAGCTGTGGGTTGTTTTTCATCAACTCCAATATGGTATCAGAGCTTCAGATCTTCTTTCCCCTATCATCTTCCTAAGAGATTCGATCGCGTTCATCACATCTACATTTTTCAGAGGGTTTCCTGTCAGATCTGGGGGGACCTATTTTCTGGTCATCTTGGCTTCAAACAGACCTCATGATTGCGTTTAAAACATCCAAGAACCCCAAGATCCATATAAAATTTGACCAATTTAGACAAAGTTGGAATCTATGGCAAAAAAATTTGCAACTGGCCCTAGCATGAATCCCGAGGCAATCACTATTTTTTGGAGCATTTCAGGCCCAAACGGACCTCATGGTTGCATCTGAAGCATTCGAGAAACCCAAAATCCATATAAAACTTATCGATTTTGGACAAGTTGGTTTTTGTGAGAAAAATTTGGGTACTAGGGTTGAACGGCACTGGCATGCGGTTCGAGGTGGTATCTACGATTTCAAAAAATAAAAATAAAAAAATTTCTTTTTGGCAGCACCACCGAGCAGCCACCCAGGCTCCACCTAGGTGCCACTATTGGCAGCTTCGCAGCCTCCCCGCGGTAACCACTGGCGGCATCACCAGACGGTGACCGTCAGCGGCATCACTGGATGATGACCGCTCAGCCCCTTCCGCCAAGCAACCAGGTCATATTGGGGACCAACCCCTCAACTAGCCCCAGCCCCAGTGCCTTTAGCTCTTGGTCATGTTGCAACTAGGGGCCATTATTTTTTGGCCCAAGGGGCCTATTTTTTTTTTGTTGTGACGGTCATTTGGCCATCAAATTTAAGCCCGCAAACGGCTAACATTAGCATATGTCAATAGGGATTTGCTCATTTTTGGGCCTTCTAGAGCTACCTGTGGTTTTTTATCCATAACTCGGGCATCTAGGATCAAAATTGGGCGTCCAATATACCGTTGGAAAGCTAGTTCTGACCCTGATCTGAATTTTCTGGTATGATTTTATGATTTTGCCATTTTGATGCCATTTTTTCTGTCAAAGTTGGATGTTCTCTGTGATCTTGGCATTTCAGACCTCCTGTATTCTGGGATCCGTTTCTCTTGCATTCAGACTTCATTTTTGGTAAATGAGATATTATCAGAAAGCTCTTTCTAAAATTTTATCAGATCTGATAGTTTCATGTGTGATTTTATCTTTTTGTTGATGTCACCCATCCTCAGATCCTTCCAGACACCTTCTTTGGGCCCTCTAGCGCAACTGTTGGTTTTTTGCTCATATCTTGAGCATACGGTGTCGTAATTTGGCAAATGAGATATTGTCGAAAAGCTAATTCTGAGCTCTTTCCAATTATGCAAGTTTGAATTTATTTTTTTTTGTTTTTTGATGGTTTTTTTCACTGTCAAAGCCAGATGTTCAATTCTGCACTCCGGGAGCTCTATCTTGTGCATCCGAACTCCATTTTCAAAAAATGATATATCATTGGAAAGCTTGTTCAGAGAGATTTCCAATGTTGTGAGTCATTTTTCCAGATTTTGCTCCAGGTTCATTTTATTCAAATTTTTGCATATTTGCAATCTGGTGGATATCTTGGATGTTTCAGGTCCTAGGATCTCTTCCCTTTGAGGGATGGCCCATATTAGGATGTTCTTTTGTTTTAGAATCCTTCGCTCTTCTTTGAGAAATGTATACTTCACTTTTGTAGCATTCTTTTATGCACACACACTGAGATAAAGTGCCATTCTATTGTATGTATGGGATCTTGCACATGTTCATGCTTTATGTACTCGCACTCCATTATAAAGTACCAGGGGGGTTTGATGTTTTCCTTTTTTTTCCATCTACTTTTGTCATGTGAGTTTTCCTCCACTAATATTACCCTCAGGTGTCTCTATATGTGTTTGTACTCTCTCTACAAATTTGATGTTTCAGATTCTTGTTCATCATACAGTTCATATTGGATGATCTTTTCAGTGTACCTATCATTACTCCCTTGTCTATAGTATGGGGGGTTTCTACTATTGGTTCTACTACTTCCTTAGTTTGATAGTGTGAACTATGTATTCAGTATTTGATTCTATGTACTAGGCGGTTGCAGTGGCTGGGTACCTAGGCATTCTGGTGAGATGGATCATTTACCATATGGACACTCTTTTCTTTCCTATTTTGGATGCACTCTTCCAACTTTGATTGATCAGCTCTTCAAACTTTTGGTGTTTATGCCATCTGTATCTTCAAGTTTAGGTGTTTGCCTTTGTTTGCCTCCTAATTCGAGTAGTGTTATTTGAGGGCACTCATGCAGATTACAGTCTTCTCTACCTGGTCATATTTCTATGGAGGATCTTCAAATCATCAGTTTCTTCTTGACAAAGTTTTCAGTTTCATGCTTTAGTGATGTTGTACATGTTCATCTTTGTTCCTATTTTTTGGAACATTCCTAGTTTTGGAGGCTTCTTAGAGTCCTTCAGACTAGTCTTTGTCTCTTTTTGGAGTAGATTTTTTCCCGTGTTGTTTTCTCTATTTCTCCTCTTTATAGAGACTTTCTTTTGTACTTGGGTACCTAATCAAGCCTTTTATTGTTGGGACCCATTTTCTTTCAATAGTTCTTTCTAGGTTTTTAGCTTCTCCCAAAGTTTATCTTAAGGGGGGGTGTTAGAGTAATAAAGTGTTTGCTTATTAATTGAATCATATTGATTTAATTATTAAGTCACTTATTACCTCTTTTGACTTAAGCTAAACTTTAGGAATATAATAATTAATTGCTTTATTAATTATTATTATGCAACCTGGGGTTTTACCTTTTTAGGTTTTCTGATCTCCTTTTATAAGAATTGATCTCATAACGCTTTGTAACCTTTTTTTGAAAATGCATTATTTGATTTGCAACTTTTTTTTTGCACATCAAGGATTTCTCCTCTCTCATGGATCCATACATTTAGGTCTCCATAGTTGTTTACTTCTCTCTCTTTCTGTGACAGGTTTTTGCATGTAGGTGTTCTTGGGAGCTGTGGGTTTTTTTCATCAACTCCAATAAAAACTTGGTAAATAGACTCCTTGATAAAAAAAATAGAAAAAAATTCCAAGTGGTGAAAACCTGGTAAATAGGTGCTACTTGTAATCAATGCTCTATCTATCAATGAATGCTTGAATGCTTGGCCAATATAAAGCTCAGTTTGTATACATCTTTCAATCACTTTCATGACAATCAAATCTTGAGCCTTGTTATCAGAAGTATCATATTCTCCTAGAATGGAATCTATCTATACCAAATTCATAGGAAAGTCATATTCTCTAGGGGGAAGTGTTCATGGTCATGCAAGCCATGAGGTCACCTAGTTGTCATTAGGATTCGCTGCTAGGGTTTCGATCATCCCTAGTTCGCAATTGACAATAAACTACACAACCAAAGGTATTTCTTAATGCCACTAACCTAAAACAATAACAATATTTCTTAATGCTTGGACCTATGTTCCTAAACACTAGTCATGCAGATGAAAGTGTTCCTAAACACTAACACCAAATAGATGAGACATTACTACACTAGACACAAACTATAATTGAAAAGAATCTATGATTGATTAAAAAAAAATTACAAGTGATTGGAAATCAAATAAATGTGTTTTTTAACACTACGTAATAACAATCAAATGCTTTGAAATTTGTGTTGATCATGTATTTTCATGCTATCTCAAAGATGTCTAGAGAAACCAAATGAGGAAATCATGAATTTTTATTAGTTTTCTATGACTTGTTATCAATTTATGATTGTTGCATTTCCTGAGTCACTCGAAGTTGTCTAAAAATGACTAGTGAAACAAGGACTTGTGGTATAACATTTTCTTTGTCTTCTTCTTGTGGTAATAAATCTAGTGATCTGATGTGATCATATGGAATGGGTGTCTATGGTAAGAGCCTCCATCATGATTGGAACATCGCATATACCTTGACTTGTTTGCTATGAAAACTTTGGTAAGGTTGGATTTATTTCCTTGTCTATTTTAATCTAAAAAGAAAAAACTTCCTAGTAATGTGCACAAAATGAGACTATACCCAAGGATATGAATAATAAAAGGTCATTGTGAATGTGTGTGTGTGTGTCTATATATAGATATATATATATATATATATATATATATATATATATATATATATATATATATATATATATATATATATATATATATATATATATATATATATATATATATATATATATATATATATATATATATATATATATATATATATATATATATATATATATATATATGTTGCACAAGAATAGAAAATGTTTATATTAACAAGAAGTAACTAACAATAAATTCTAGCCTATATGCTTTGATGTTCAAGTTCACTTTTGACATGACATATACAAGGGGAAGTATTCATATTTTTATGATTGCTAAATCTATTAGTGAAAATTGTACTAGCGTATCAGGTTCGAACTAAAAATCTCTATGATGATAAAAGACTTATCTTGAATAAACAGTGACAGTCCTAGAAGTCCTAATCTAGGTGCATTTCATTTGTTAAATTAATTGCATTTATTTTCATTTTATTTTAATTGCATTTAATTAATGTTCATTAAGTTTCATTTTAAAATGCATTTCATTAAGTTGCATTGAGTTCATTTAATTATGTTTTCATTAATTAATTTAGATGCATACATTTTAAATTGCATTTCATTTTACATAGTTGCATTCATTTTAAGTTGCATTAGTATGACAGTATGAATGTGATTAATTAACATCAACGTGAGTGAAAATTCTAAATATCAATGTTTACAAGTTCAACCATGTAAATCAAATAATCATCAAAATCAAATCAATGACTGAGTATCTAAACACTAATATCCACACACATACATGATCATGTTAGTATCATAAATACATCTACACTAATGCATCCATTACCATACATAAATAAAAGATCGATGTCTATACATTACATCACATTACATCTCAAGTACATGCATAACATAAAGGTACATCAAAAGAAATGCATCTGCATCCATACATCCATAAATAGGAAAATATAAAAATATCTGCATTTATCAGTGACATGATACAATGAAGTCAACAAATCAATCATCTATATAATCACATGACCAAGTATGAACAAAATAAGATCAATATCAGAAGTAGATATATATCAAGATCAAGACATTTGCAAAAATCAGATAACGTCAGTATCAACAAAGTAACATGATTCAAATGAGAGTATATATATCATAGTCCAAAGTGTATTAGTGTATCGATAAAAAATGGTACATATACATTAAAAAATGGTACATCTAAGAGTATATCAAGAGATACATATGTCAAAGTACAAATACATCAAAATGTATCAACATATATCAAGTTTGTCTCCCTCCCTCATTAAGTCAAGGAGGGGTGGGAGGTGGCACATCAACTCTAGCAGGAACAGGTGGTGGCATCACACCCTTGGAATGATGCACTATGGTGGAATAAAAAGTTACTCCCTGTGCCATCTGAATAGTTGCACAATATAAAGAAAAATAATAGGAAGCCCTCTTTCCCCAGTGCACAACGGTATGAGCATACCTATCTCACTCTGATCTCAAAATGGATCAGTTACTGATCCATGTTAGCTCTCACATCAGCTAGTTGTGTGTCTCTCTCAACAAGTTGATCTTGTAGTGTGGAAACCTCTGACCTCAAGGCTTCCCTCTCCTACTCACAATCAAATAATGGATCTTGGTATCTATCTCCACAACAACCTTGAGATGGCTAACCTTCATGAGCTCTTTGTTGTTTTTTTTGCCACTAATGAGGTAATAGTGGGCCCTGATCCCTACATGGGGGAACAACTCTCAATATGCTACGGTGACCCTACTAGTCCCCATCCTCACCAGAAACTCTCCATTAAGCCCTGCCATTGCCACCACCCCCGCCATCACCCCTCCATCCCCCATCTCTTCTATCATCTCCTCAGCCTCAACCCCTATCCCTCCCCCTACCTCTGCCCCTACCACATGCTCTACCAGGACCATCCTCTCCAGGATCATAATCTAGTGCATTTTTTGATACGAGGAGCAATCTCATCGAGAGCTATGGACCTAGAAAATGGATGTTGTGTGTAATGAGTATAAAAGGAATTTTTAATGCCTCTTTGGGTTGTCTCTAGCATATAATCCTAGGAAATTAGAACCATCTATGAGGTCTCATGTAATGTAGTCTCATACAACAGTCTTGCCCCCCACTGACTCTCCTCATCTTGAACTCAGGCATAAAATGCTAGGTCTTGGGGCATACCCTGTACTCGATCGTACTATCTCAATACCTAGGTAATAATAAAGCGCTCCACAATATAGTGAGTACAACTGATCAAGTATCAACCCTAAAAAAAATAGGGCATCTAATGGGCATCTATACGCCACTCCTCGTAATCTAATACAGTTGCCATATCTTATATGTAACATCATCTAGAATATGACACCAGTACTCCAACTTTCCCAGGCGGGGCTTCTAGATAAGGCTAGAATACATGAATATATAGGGCATCTCTAGATCGCTCTATAGGTCAACAATAGGATGTGTCAATAGGATATGATCCCACACCCAAATTTAAAGAACAATAATCCCAACAATCATAGTCTGTGAGTGCTGATATACTATCTCATGGAGCTCATGGTAAATGTGAGCTAAAATAATGCTCCCCCAAGAAAATCATTGTGGAGATTGAATCATATCCTCAATAATTCAGGACCAACCACACATAAACCCATTCTATCCTCTATCTAGCATCACGAGGCCACCAATCAAACCAACAAGAAAAATAAGAAGATGCTCATAGTGGGCCACCATGTGATCCCAAAATAGGTAACAGTGAGCAATAGTATCATCCTATAACAATCGACATGCATTAGCCATAACCACAATAGTACCAAACTCATACTCTAGTTGAGCTCCCATGACTAGTGTGTGCTAAAATGTTCACACACTTCTATGAGTTATTAAATCCAAGATTTCTCAAGAATGAGGTCTCAAATGGCAACTCATAGCTCTTTATTCATGGAGTGCAAGGGTTTATAATGGAGGCCCTCAAATTGGACCTAGTTTGTGCCCATGCAAGTACACCATAAAATGAGAGATTTAAAGAGGAAAAGCAAGAATGCTAGTCTCCATGTTCATCAAGTATGCATGCAAATGAAAAATGAAAGCTATTATATATGATAAAAATGCATGAAAGAAAACTAATCTATGAAAGGAAATGTTTATGCAAGATTATTCTATGAAAGGAAATATGAATCTAATCTAATATGAAAATGCAAGATTAATCTAAATGGATTGCCATGGGGCATGAGAGAAGAAGACAAGAAAAGAGAAGTCACAATATCCAAGCTCAAGTGCTCAAGAATCTTCTCCAAAGTTGTTCTCCAAACCTGCAACATAACAATACAAAAAGCTTCTATATCTTTAATGAGAAGGAGAGGAATCCTTATAAAGGAAAGCAGACGGTCAAGATTAAGAGGCAAAAAGAAATGAGCAATGGTGGAGATTAAATCTTGGTTGATCCATGTGCTCAAGATTATTCAAGAGGCAAAAAAGATGAAAAAGGCCCACCACTTAAAAGTATGTGCATTCAAAGTGGACAGAAAAAGGGATTTTTATTTTTATTTTATTTTTTTTATTTCCTTTTTCAACACAAAGAGAGATTTAAGTGGGGATTTTATTAAAAGAGGAATTTTATTTTAATAAGATGATTTTATTTAATTAAGAGGGAAATTTTCTTTTAATTAAATGAGGCTTAGGATAAAATGATCAAACCTTAGGAAATATTAAAATAATTGAATTAATTGCGATTTGATCAAGGAAATTGATTTGAATTAAAAATATTGCAAAGCATTGATTTGGGAAATTGATAAATTAATGAATGGGGGCCCAAAGTCTAGGCGACCATTTTAGGGTGCATACATTTGCCCCTCTTTGATGAATGTGTGATCTTCATGGGAATACATGTAGTCAAAGAATGAAGTTGAAATGTGAGATCGATTTGGGATCACAAAATAACCCAAACGTGTGATCAACGAACAAGAACACATCAGGACAAAGATAAGCTGATTGAAAAAGACAAGGCCAACACCCCTATAAATAGGTAATTGTCAAGTCTCAAGCAAGGTTGCCCCAAGCAAAGCAATTGATATGATTGATAAAGCTGAATCGAAGATTGAAGTTTGATAGGTACTGCCCCCTCGTGATCGAAATCGAAATGAGATAGAGGAGAAATAGTAAATTGATAAATTTGATCAAATCAAACTAAAGATAAGGTTCTTGATGTAACATGAAAGATATAAGGATCACAAAACCAAGGTAGATCATCAAGAAAGATTATGCCCCAAGGTTGAATTAGAAGAAAAGAAGTAGGGTGAAAGTGAATGGAAGATATAAGTTTGGAAGAGGTGGAAAGAAATGGAGAGAAGAAAGAGAATTTGCCTCAAAATTAATCAACTATGTAAGATCATAAATTTTGATTGAGATCACGAAAGAAGATAAGGAAATGAAGATCAAAACGTGATTACAATTGATTAAAAGTCCAAAATAAAGATGAAGGAAAACCCTCGCAAACTCATAATGCAGCCTAAAAATACAAATTAACATGAAGTCTAACAATGAAAGCTACATGAAAATGCAAAGGTGTACTTGCAATAGAGAAACTGTAACATAGGATTTTGTGTTCATCATTCATTAGAGAATGTTAAGGAACTTATTTTCATCATTGGGCCATTATTAATGGACATCGAAAAATCACGCAATCATCACTAGTTAGAAGTGTAACTATGAAGATATGAATGTGATTTATATCAAATTGGAATGTGGAAAGATTCTAAGATAAGCATCAAATACATAAAGGTCAAGATGAATTCGATGTTAGCTTACCCAATTTAATGTAGCAAAACCATGCTCTCATCAAGGCAAAGATGTTAGGATGACCACAAGAACGGTTGTGCAAAAATAGTCAAGGATGATGTCTCAAATCTCCTAAATGTTTCAAGGAAACAACAAGAGACACTCAAGAGGTTCAAGACCACACCCACAAGTAGAAAGAAAATAAAAACATGCCCCATGCCCCAAGTCCTCTAGCTATGCATCCCGGAGAGACTTATTAGACAAGGACACTCAACGAAAATCAATAACAGTCAGCACATAAAGAAAAGATCATGACATAGCTCAAGCATTAAGTTTTGTGTTTAAAAATTTAAGTGTGCTAAATGATACTGAGTTTTGAGGATAAGGATCAAATTCTTGCAAGCAGGTAAGATCGCATGACAAAACTGGGTAAGACCAAATCGAGAAGTGTTGAGAAATACTTGATGCCAAGGGTTGTGTTGAAAAACATAGTTTGTGAGGTGTCCTAAAGACTAACACATCCAAGAGACCAAAGCTAACACAGTTATTCCCCCTAGACAAAGACAAAGATCAATTCCAAACCAAGGCAATAAGGACAAGGCATGATGGAGAAAGGCTAAGTGTCGAGGGAGAGTGCTAAGAAATAGGGGGGCAAAGGCCTCAAGTAGCACCCGTTTCCAGGTTTTCACCACTTGGATTTTATTGCAAAAAATTTTCCTCTTTTTTTTTTCAGGACTTTTTATAATTGTTTTGTATTTTTGCTACTAAGGCACCTGTTTCTAGGTTTTCACCAAGGCACTCTTTCTATTTTTTTGAATTTTTTGGTATTTTTGGAATATATTATTTTTTTGAGATACATCAAAGCGCCTATTGCTAGGTTTTCACTAAGATGATCAATTTTTCAAGACATTTTCCAATTTTTAGAATTTTTGACAATATATCATTTTTTGGGAATTTTTCAGGATCAATAAATATGTACAAAGGATGCCCCTAGACAAAACGGGCATCATGGATAGAACTTCTTCAGGTGCAAGACATTGATAGGATCAAGGAGCTGCTCTCCCTCTTCAGTAGATAATAAATAAGCACCTGTCCCAAAAGCTATTGTAATGATGTAAGGTCCAAGCCAATTAGGTTCAAATTTGCCCTTTTGATCTCTATGTTGTTGATTCTTAGGATTTTCACGTAGGACAAGATCTCCCACTTGGAATTCTCTAGGGCAAACCTTTTTGTTGAAGGCTTTGGATATGCACTTTTGATAAACCCTCATATGGTCAAATGATGCTTGACATTTCTCATCTAGAAGTTCTAACTCTTGAAATCTCATGGCATGGTAGTCTTCATCTGTAACTCGATCTTTGAGGGAAACTCTAAGTGAAGGAATCTCAACCTCTAAAGGTAACACTGCTTCAGCACCATATGTAAGGGAAAAAGGAGTAGTCCCAGTAGGAGTATGAATACTTGTTCTATAATCCCATAAAGTTAGATTTATCTATAAATGCCAATCTCTACCATTCTTATGAACTGTTCTATGTAGGATTTTAAGATTGGTTTTGTTTGATGCCTCTACTTGGCCATTTCCTTGTGAGAAGTAAATGGAGGACCAATGTTGTTTAGTATTGAATTTCTTGTAGAGTTGTTTAAGGTCCTTATTTTTTAACTGACCTCCATTGTCAATGATAATCTTCGAAGGCACTCCATATCGATAGATGATATGGTTCAGAATGAATAGAGAGACTGTCTTACCCGAGGCAACAGAAAGTGGGACAGCTTCTACCCATTTAGTGAAGTAATCAGTAGCAGTGATAATAAACTTGTGTCCACCTGATGAGTTGGGATGAATTTGCCCAATAAGATCAAAGGCCCAGCACTGAAATGGCGAATGAGATATAGAAGGAATGAGCTCCCTACCTAGAGCATGTATCAGGTTACCATGTTTTTGACACTTTTCACATGACTTTAAAAAAGCTACTGCATCAATCTGCATTGTAGGCCAATATACCCCACCCTAAGCAACCTTCAGGCCATGGCAAGACCATTGGAATGTCCCCCACAGATGCCCTCATGAATATCAACTAACGCTTGGTCAGATTATTCCT
Organism: Chamaecyparis obtusa; assembly: GCA_027943335.1. NCBI lineage: Eukaryota > Viridiplantae > Streptophyta > Pinopsida > Cupressales > Cupressaceae > Chamaecyparis > Chamaecyparis obtusa. The sequence continues at coordinate 1,497,525 of BSBK01000203.1, read as the reverse complement.
TTTCTAAGAATCTAATAAGTGTTCCATTTAAACCCCTCCTATACAAATCACCAAAGATAAGGGTATGGTGAGAGGCATTTCAGTAAGGTTTATGCATTTAGATTGGTTAAAGGTTTTAGGGATAATGTCATCATGAAGGAATGAGTAAATGGTACCATAATGGGATGACTCCTGACCAACAAGGGTGAAAATAACATGGCTTTCTTGGGAGTCACAGATAGGGTGATGTAACTCTTCCACCAAGAATTCAAATCTGGATTCATGTTACTCTAACTGAAGGAGTGAAGCAAGTGTAGCCATAGCATCAGTTGCTTAGTGTTATGCTCTAGGGATTTGCTGAAATGTGACAAATGTGAAGTATTGTTTCAAGGAATCAACCATTTTCTTGTAAGGTATCAGTTTCTCATCTTTGGTTTGATATTGTTTGTTGACTTGGTTGAGTATCAGCTGTGAATCCCCATAGATGTGTAACTCAGTGATTCTCCATTCTATGGCCATCTTAAGTCCATTTTTTAAAGCTTCATACTCAGCAATGTTGTTTGTACATGGGAACAATAGATTGTAAGACATAGGAATTGTGCACCCATGAGGAGAAACAAACAACACACCAGCTCCTAAACCATTTTGCATAAAGGATCTATCAAAGAACATCTTCCATGTTGTTTCAATCATATACATGAGATGCTCATCTGGGAAGTCAACTTGAATAGGTACACTATCTTGAATTGGGAAATCAGCCAATTGATCTGCTATGGCTTGTCCTTTTATGGCTTTACATTTAATGTACTCTATGTCAAACTCAAAAAGGATCATCATCCATTTAGAAAGTCTACTTGTGAGGGCAGCCTTACTAAGTAAATACTTGAGTGGATCAATTTTTGATATGAGGTGTATTGTGTGTGCAAGCATGTAATGTCACAATTTTTGGGAAGCAAACACAACTGTAAGGAAAGCTTTCTCAATACTAGTCTAATTAACCTCATATGAAACAAGAGTATGGCTAATGTAGTATATTGCTCTTTCTTTCCCATGTTCATCAAGTTGAGCTAGTAATGCCCCCAAGGAAGATTTTGTCACCGAAATGTACAAAATAAGTGGTTTCCCTAGGATAGGAGGCATTAAAATGGGAGGATTTGCCAAGTATTTCTCTATTTGATCTATGCTCTTTTGACAATCTTCATTCCAAACACATTTGACTCCTTTTTGTAAGTTCTTGTTGAAAGGTTGAGCTCTATCTACCAACTGTGAAATGAACCTCCTTATGGATTGAAGACATCCTTGAAGATTTCTCATTTGACTAATATTTCTAGGAGGTAGCATATCCATGATTGCTTGGACTTTTTCAGGGTCCACCTCTATTCCTTTTTCTGAAATGATGAATCCTATTAGCTTTCCAGAGGTGACACCAAATGCACACTTCTTAGGATTTAACCTTAATTGAAATTGTTCCATGCGATCTAGAATGACTTCTAAATCATCTAAGTGTGTGTCTCTTTTTTTAGACTTGGCCAAGGTGTCATCCACATAATCTTTCATGTTTTTATGCATCATGTCATGAAAAATGGTTTCCATAGCTCATTCATAGGTGGCTCTTGCATTTTTTAATCCAAAAGGCATAACATTCCAACAATAGGTACTCCATGCACAAGTGAATGTAGTCTTTTCTTGATCTTCAGGAGCTATCTTAATCTGGTTGTATCCAGAAAAACCATCCATCATGGAATAAATCTCGTAACCCGCAGTCATGTCCACTATCATGTCTATATTAGGGAGTGGAAAATCATCCTTTGGGCATGCTCTATTGACATCTCTAAAATCTATGCAAATTCGAATGGATTTGTCATGTTTGGAAACTAGTACAATGTTTGATATCCATTCAGCATAGTTAATAGCTCTTATGAATCCTGCACCAAGGAGTTTCTCTAATTCTGCTTTGACTAGAAGAGCTATGTGAGGATGCATCTTTCTCAATTTCTATTTGACTGGTTTTACACCTGGAGCTATGGATAAGTGATGCATGATAAGATTAGTGTCCAATCCTGGCATATCTGAGTAAGTCCAAGAAAAATTGATCTTCTTTTTCTATAAGAACTTAGTGTAAGCTTCTTTTTCTTGTGTTGACAAGGACTAAGCCAAATGTACTATCTATAGAGCCTCATATGTACCCAAGTTGACTGCTTGTGTTGGCTCAACAAGAACTGAAGATCTATCTTGAAAGTAGCTAGGGAAATGATCAAGTACCTCATCCTTAGGCACCTCAGAGAGGTTTTCACCCTTGGATACATCATTTATTTTTACTTTTTTTGGTTCTAACACCGCCACATAGTGGTTTTCTCCATCAGAACTCTTATTCTTTTTTTATTTTCTTTTTATTTTATGACTAAGGTACTTGATGTCTGGCTCTGTCATGTTAATAGCCGGTTCACTTGTGGAAGAGACTACGTGTTCAATGGCATTCAAGTAACAGGTTATTTCATAGTCATTTTGGAATGTTAAGAGCTCAGGTTCTTGATAGCATTGGGACCAATCAATGAGGTTAGGATGAGAAAGAGGTAAGTCAATGACTAGTTCAAGGTTATGGATATGAATGATATCATCTCTGGTGACCAAAGAGTCAGAGTCCGTCAAGAATCCTTCTAAGCTACCCAAATCAGGATTCGTCCTAACAAGAGAAGAATCATCCACTAAGGCAACATGTGGGTTCAAATCCTCTAATCCTACATGGGACTTGTTAGCTACTTCAGGTTGAGAACTATAAGTGTGGATGACATCAACATTCATGTCAACTATAGAAGGCTCTGAGAGAGAGTCCCATTCATACTCGTGTGAATCTATTTCTAAATCCTGACTAGGATGTTTACACCATGAAGGTTTGGTACATCTTGATGTGGAAGCTCTAATGTCAACAAGGGTAAAATCTCTCTCCATCAAATGAATAATATTCTTTCGTTGATGTTCTCTGATGGGATCTTCTACATCTGATTCTTCTTGTTCTAAGTTTGCAACTGTCGCATGAGCAACTGGATTATCTGAATCTCCCCAAAGGAGATTGGTGGAAGGGACCCAATCTTCACACATATCTTTCTGATTTGTCAAATTAGGTATGTATTCTGGTTCATCTTCACTATCTGACTCATCAAGGATGGGAGCAGTGTTCTTGTTATGATTCACAAATCCTAGGCCAACCGTCTTCTTAGACCTGCATCCAAAAAGAGCATGATCAAGAGGTTCAACTCTAGAATCCAATCTATGACTAAGAGGGCCATGTCCAAGATAGCCCATCTGTTTGACAAAATTATACCCTCTTCCATAAGCCTTAGGAGAGGGAGAGAAGTTCTCATTGTGCATGTATTTTTGTTCTCTATAAATCCATTCTTTAACAGCCACCTCTTCTTTCTCATCTTGAATAGGCACTAAGGACTCTACAAATGTTCCAAATAAAGTCATGGCTGAAGAGGAAGGTCTCATTTCTTATGAAGGCTTTCCATAAGACCTAGGTGAAACTAGTAGCTTTGTAAAAGAGTTAAGTTGATACCCCCCTACATGAGGTCTACTGACTTGAACTTATCTTTTGATTCTATTAAGATCGCATTGAAATCTTCTACTTCTCTATTGAGGGGAACATGAGTACTTGCCAAAATTGAGTTAATAGATAATGTGCTATCCCTGGGTATACAAATTTCTACTCCATTGTAGGGGAACTTAACACACTGATGGTAGGTAGACGACACTACTTGCATATCATGAATCCATGGTCTACCAAGTAAGATATTGTATGCCAAAGGACTAGCATCAACAATTTGAAACAATATATCCTTCTCAATAGGGCCAATCCTAACAGGAAGGACAGCCAACCCTTTGGAACTTCTTTCCACCTCATCATAGGCTTTTATAGTGATCTTCTTTCTAGTATCTATGACTTATTTAGAATAACCAAATGTCTTTAAAAGACTCGAGGAACAAATATTAAGCCCAGCAACCCCATCTATCGACATGCACCTAACATGGGTTTTGTGGATCATGACTTCAATATGAAGGGAAAGATTGTGTGGGTGGCTCAAAGCTTTATCATCATCCTCTGAAAAGGTAAGGTAATGAGGGCTAGCAATATGGTTAACCATGTTTTGGAATTGATCAACATCTAAGTTGTTAGGGACATTCACTACACGCAAAGCATCCTTAAGGACTTGCTTGTGTCTCGGGGACAACTCTAAGAGCTCAAAGATCAAAATCTGAGCTGGGGTTCTCTACAACTGATCGACAAGATTATAACTCATTTTAGGATTAACTGCTAGTTTTGAGGTGACATTCTTGGATGCCACTTGCTTTGGTTTACTTGGTTGACTTGAACTGGGTCCTCTAATGACAATGCGACCTTGACTTCGCGTGATAGCACTAAGAGCTTGGGATGACATTCTAGAGTTAGGACCCCTTAGCACCACAATAGGTTCTTCATCAAAGATAGGAGGAGAGTCCATGTCTAGATCATAACCATAGGGATCTTTATTTCTCATCATGTTGACATTTTCCTCTACAACTTCAAGTATGTTGACAACATTCTCCGCAGTTGTGTAAGTGTAATTGATCTTAGCCTTGCCATTCTTAGGTTTAGAGGTTTCCCCCTTCTCATACTTGGCCAAAGGCTCTTTGAAATCCTTATAATCAGCATTGGTGTTCAATCCATCTATCTAAATTTTTCTATTCTCAATGAGATCTTGGATGATATGCTTAAGTTTCCAACAGTTTTCAATATTATGTCCAATGCCATTATGAAATTTGCAGAAGGCTTTCTCATCCCACCAGTGTGGCTTAACATCAAGTATATAATGCTTTGTGGGATCTTGAGGATGCACAATATTATTTTCAATGAGTGTTTTTAAGACATCCTCATATGAATCACCAAGCTTTGAAAATTGTCACCTCTCTTTCTTGGGCTTATCTTGATATCTTGGCTTGTACTCTTGTTTGTTAGATGAGTTGAGCTTCATAGCTTGAATAGTACTAGACAAGTGAAGAATAGATTGATCCTTGGGTTGAGAAGAGTCCACAACTCCATCATTAACCACTTGTTTGTTCCTATTCCAATGTGATTTTTTCCCTTTATCCTTATTAGAGTTGTTATTTTGACCATTGTTGTTGTTTTTGTTGTTGGCCAAAATTCCTTATTCTTTCAAAACATCCTCAATCCTACATGTGGTTTTAACCATGGTGTCAAAGGAATCAAAGACCATTTTCCTAACTTCATACCACATCTCAGGAATCAAGTTGCTAACAAGGATGTCAATATTCTCATCTTCAGGAATAGTCCTAGAGTAGCGAGAGCATTATCATCTCCACCTTTGCAAGAAAGTGATAAAGGATTCCCCTTGATGCTGCTTTAAGTTGCATAAGTCCAACATGGTGACAAATCTTGAAAGGTTGTAAGAAAAGTGTTGGACAAATCTATGGACTAGCTCTTTGAAAGTATTGATGGGGGGAGTTATGTTGGTGAACCATTCCATCACTTGACCCTTAAGACTCCTTGGGAACAATCTCATGAGGTATGAGTCATCTTGATGGAACTCAAAACTCATAATATAAAACTGATGCACATGATCATGTGGATCTCCATTACCATCATACTTATCATATGGAGGGATCTCAACCTTTCTAGGAAAGTATTTCATGCTCACACTCTTTTCAAAAGGATTAGGAAAAATTGAATCAAGCAAGAATGCACTTTTGGGTGCCAACACCTTTTCCATCATATGCTTAAGTTATCTGATCTCTTCTCCTTGGGATGGACCTTGTTTCTTGATCTTCTTGTTGACATCAAAATTATAGGGGACCCTAACACCTTTGTTGATTAAACTCTCTAGGAACTTATCTTTTTTTTTCTCCAAGTATCTATCCACATACTATTGGAAGAGTGGTTCTTGTTGTATCTTCATGAAATCTTGGGAGTTGAGATCAAGACTTGAGCTACTACCCTCATATTGTGAACCATGTTGAGCATGTTGAGAAGGTTGTTTTAAGTTCCTAGGAGGCATGTGTCTCCTATAATGTTCTTGTTGTGAAGCCCTTCTTCCTCTAGGGCTAGGAGATCATGAAGGTGATCTTGAATATGTTCTACTTTATGGAGTCTTAGGAGGCATAGATGGAGGAGAGTTGTTTCCACCACCAACACACATGTTGTTGTATTGATCATTGAGTTGTTGAGCCAAGAGTCTATCTTTCTCTTCTTGTGTGGCTCTCCTTTCTATTTCCAATAAGGCTTGTCTTTCTGACTCTAGCAGTCTAAACTTCTCTTCCTTTGCGGCTTGTTCATCTAGGAAGGCTTTCTTTTCATGCTCAGTCCTTTTGAGTCTTTCACTTGTGTATCTTGAAGTTGTTTTTAGTGGTGAACTTGGTCTTGAATGTTTAAACAAGTCATTGGTATATGTTGCATTCACATGAGTTTCATAAGGTTCATTGTCTTGACTACCATGTTCTGACTGCTCTTCTTGATAGGACTTCTTCATTTCCCTTTTAGTCCTTTGGTGAGCATCCAAATATCTGGTTGAGATAAGGGGTGAAACTAGTCGATTTTCATTAGAGGAACTGCCAAATAGAATGGTGTCCCTATGCCTTTCAAATATGTTGTCAAGACTTTTATCCCTTTCTTCCCTCTCTCTTTGAGTCATTGTGTAACTCATATCCATATCTGAATGAGAAGGTGCTAAGGGTGTGCTCAACTCGCTAAGATTACTCTTGGGATCAAACCAAACTTCTGAGGTATTCCTAGGAGATTGATCAAAGATGGGCTCTTTTCCCTTACGTTTTTGGCGAGTTTGAACTAAGGGTAATTGATCAAAGACTAATTAAGGTCATTTTCCTTGATTTACTTGATATTTTGTTGTAACTGACATGAAATAAAAGATCCTAGGTGATAAGATGACCCTAAGAAATGTTGGTACCAAACTAGGATAGTAAAAGCATTCAATTGTCCAAAAGAGAGATGATAAGATAGAATTTTTGCAAAAGGCATAAACCAACACTGCCACAGAGGTGCCCAATAAATGGGTGAATACCCTAACACATATGGATCAAGAGCATGATTTAGCCAAATTATATTTGATTGAATTTGACTTTGGATGGAAGTGAATTTGGACAAGAGATTACTAAAACTCTGCAAGCGAGTTATCAAAGAATCTAAAGGTTTACTTTCTCAACAAGGATGATTTCTAACTAACCGACTCCAAGCAAGGTCACTTGTGAAATCAAAGAATACTAAGCCAAGAGGTCAAAACATAGGAACCTAAGGTGCAAATAGGCTTCCAACAATGAGGTAAGTGACCTACTATAATCTAGATCGACCAAGGAAAACTAAAAAGGACAGGAATCAGCTCACTATTTTGACAGACTAGGAGACAGTTTTGCGTGAGAAAATGTAGGCCCGCATGAAGAAATGCTAGGGATCATGCGAGACAATGAAATCTCACACAAGAAAATGTTAGGCTCGTGTGAGAATGTGCATAGAGCCAGGTGACAAAACATGATTAGTCCGCTTGACAGCAAGTTTGTAAACTCAGGAACTCAATTTTTGTTCATTTTAAAAGATCGGGTAAATACATTAATAGATTTTTATCATCAATCAAGCACACAAGATAGCAATCAAGGAGTTCAAGAAAAAAATGTCTTCAAACAATGGGAAAGGGACAAAGCAACCTTGCACATGCACAAGAATAGTGACTTAATATTCTACTCCTTAAATATTCTACTTGTGTATGTTCTTCAAATGTTTTCCAACCACACACATAGTCCTAGCAAGTAAAAATTTGGTTTCACTATGGTTCTTAGTAATGGTTTGACTCTACAACTTTTGCAATCTCAAGAGGGCAAACTCCAATCTAGGTGCACTGGGGTTTTGACACATTCTGAGAATTTAATCAATCAGAGATGCTGAGGAGATCTGACAGCCCAATAAGAAACTACACCGGTGGAGATTTCTTCCACAAGGACATTTATATAGTGGTTGTTGCTACCACGGTGAAAATGGCTATTACTGCTTAAGGTTCCATCCATGTGGTTGACCCAATAAATGGAATGTCCACTACGGTTAACCCTCTCTAAAAGGTGACTCACAAAAAGGACCACATGGGGACTTGGTTTAGATTCAAGGATCTAAGTTTCTGGTACTACCCAAAAAGGGAGTAGAGCATAATCCTCTAGCCTCTTCACTTCACCCAAACATATCAAGCAAGTTCATTGACACACTAAGATTGAAACCACCTCACCAAGGTTCATGATGTCAACAATAATGTCTATCGAGCTCTCTAAGTGGGACCAAGAGAGAATGTACCGATCAATGTTGAGGACTAAACCAAGTAAGACCGTGAGATAGTAACAATATCCTCCCTACCTACAAGGGGTTCTATCATCAAGAAGAGCTTCACAAGAAACCCACTCTCTCAAGAATGCCACAAATAGTGCTCATAGGGCCTAATTACTATGTGAAACACATATGCAAGAAAGTGAATTTATGTTCTTTTTAGAGCCCAAAATTGAAGTGTGATTTATGAAAGTAATAAACACTCAAGCTAGACACATGAGAGATTCATTTTATGCCCAAATCCAAATGTTATAGAGATTATAGAAACTCACCTTAGGTCCAAAGGTCTGCAATCCCATGCTATGTTGCCTTAGCAATCAGAATCGGGGAAACAATCATAGCAAGCATTAAATATCATAAAATAGCAAGCAAAACTAGCAAATCTAGAAATTTAGGTCTCTTCTATCAGAATGTCATGTGAGATAGTACACAGTGCCGCATGAGAAAGTACACAGACCTAAATGAGAAAATACACAAGGCCACATGAAAAGGTACATAGGCCTACGTGAGAAAGTACATGGGCCCGTGTAAGAAAATGCCTGTCTCACATGGAAATGCTAATACCAGCAAAACTTCATGCGATACAATGAGAAACTTCACGTGAGAATCCATAACAGAGATGCATGAAAGTACAGACAATGCACAAAAATCATCAAAAAAATAAAATAAAATAATATGAGGTAAGAAATGCAATTTTTTGCCCCATGGTGAGCACCAAAAATGTGTTCAAAAATGTTGACATACTTCTATGAGTCATTAAATCCAAGATTGCTCAAGAATGAGGTCTCAAATAGTGACTCATAGCTCTCTATTCATGGAGTGCAAGGATTTATAATGGAGGCCCTCATATTAGACCTAGTTTGTGCCCATGCAAGTACACCATAAAATGAAAGAGGAAAAGAGTAAAAGCAAGAATGCTAGTCTCCATGATCATCAAGTATGCATGCAAATGAAAAATAAAAGCTATTTTATATGATAATAATGCATGAAAACAAACTAATCTATGAAAGGAAATGCTTATGCAAGATTATTCTATGAAAGGAAATATGAATCTAATCTAATATGCAAATGCAAAATTAATCTAAATGGATTGCCATGGGGCATGAGAGAAAAAGACAAGAAAAGAGAAGTTGCAATATCCAATCTCAAGTGCTCAAGAATCTTCTCCAAAGTTGCTCTCCAATCCTACAGCATAACAATACAAAAATCTTCTATATCTTTAATGACAAGGAGAGGACTCCTTATAAAGGAAACTGAATGGTCAAGATTAAGAGGTAAAAAGAAATGAGCAATGGTGGAGATTAAATCTTGGTTGATCCATGTGCTCAAGATTCTTTAAGAGGCAAAAAAGATGAAAAAGGCCCACCACTTAAAAGTATGTGCATTCAAAGTGGACAGAAAAAGGGATTTTTATTTATTTTTTATTTATTTTATTTCCTTTTTCAACACAAAGAGAGATTTAAGTGGGGATTTTATTAAAAGAGGAATTTTATTTTAATAAGATGATTTTATTTAATTAAGAGAGAAATTTTATTTTAATTAAATGAGGCTTAGAATAAAATGATCAAACCTTAGGAAATATTAAAATAATTGAATTAATTATGAGTTGATCAAGGAAATTGATTTGAATTGAAAATATTGCAAAGCATTGATTCAAGAAATTGATAAATTGATGAATGGGGGCCCAAAGTCTAGGCAACCATTTTAGGGTGCATACAATTAGAACTCAGAGAATCTACCACATGTCCTTAAAAGTCACTGTCATCTCCCTAGTCGATAAGTGGAAGGTGTTGTGTTCTGAGTATCACCTCTCAACCAGAGTAGTCAACAACCCTCGATTTACCCGAATGTCGGGTAAATCTACAAGAGACCAAAGACCACAATGAGCAACAATACGCTGCTTAGTTGTAGTAAGCTACTCTAAAATCTCTAAGACCTAGGTAGGCCTTGGACTCTGGAATGATACAACATTGAATTGGGTCTGTAAATAAGAAATTTACACTATGTTAGCATCAGGCAGGAAAAATTGAAGGCAAATTGTCTAAACAGATCAGACCATAAGCCTAAATTGGGAAAATTCTCAGCAAAAAAATAAAAATGATCTTGCAACCCAAATGTGATTCAAGATTTATGGGATGTGATCCTTCGCAAATAGGATGCAATGCAAGATTTACTGGATGTGATCCCAAAATGGGATGTGATTCTATTTGGACAGGGTGCAATTGACTAATGGAAAAGTATAAAAAGATGCAAAAATTGGTTAAATGTGATGCAGCAAGTTGCAATCCTAAACCTAGGGGATGTAATATGGAATTCAGTTGAAATCTGGATGCGACACAGGATTTACCGCTTGCAACCCAGGTTACCCAATGTGATCTTAAACTAAATTTATTAAAAAATGCATGAAATATAGTAAAAAAATTAAATGCAAGTATTCACAAGGTACGTTATCAGGTACTTACCGAAGATGCATAATGCACGGGTTGTTGATGATGTTAATCGAGCTCAAATTGATGCCTCTCAACTAGGACCACCATTTTCTCTCTCAGAGCTCTATAATTACCAAGGTGAAATGTGAAATGAATAGTAAAATGACCTTTTTGGGCTTATTTTAACCCCTAGGGACCCTGATGACCTACGACACTTTCATAGCAGAATGTCACAGGAGATCTATATCAGAACTAAAATCAAAATAGGTGATGTATATCACTTTAAAGTAGTAAAAATAGAGTTACAGAGCTAAGTAAACCTTACAAAAAATAAGTCAACTATGGTCAAAATGTAGTTGACCAGGGGTAGAATGAACATAAATTAAAGCAGAAACATGGAAAAATATTCAGTAACAATTACACATTCCAAATGGAGAGGGAAAGAGAGGGAGGAGGAGAGAGTGAGAGAGCGGGAAAAAATTTTGAATTCCCGGTAGGAGGGGAAGCAAGATGATCTTGGTCGGGAGGCAGATTTTGTTCCTATACCAAGAAATGCGGAGGTCACTGAGAAAGCAGTAGAAGAAAAGACTATTTTCCCTGTGCTAGACAATGGGGAAAGAGCTCGTGGGTCTAACCTAGCCCATTCGAGTAAGGACAGTGGACCTGTCTTGGGACCAGAGGAAGCAAAAGGGGAAAAAGTTGGTCCCTCTAAAAAAAACAAAGGGTCAATGAAATAGCCAGAAGATCTATCACATGGAGGGAACTCGTTACAAGGTAAGGGGAAATGGAGTTATCTTTTGGGGATAAAACTGATTGGGAAATCATCCTTCCCAAAGATTGATATAGCTTCAGATCTAAGTAAAGGTGTGATAGGTTTGAATATTCCTGATCAAATCATAGATCATACTATTTCTAGAATGGCCTCAACTCTGATAGGAAAGTCTATGGGTCCTAGGTCGAATATAGATCTGGTGAGAGCTTTTACGCTTCAAAAATGGAAGCTCAAAGGTCAGGTGGATGTGGCTGCTATGCCAAAAGGTTTTTTCTCCTTTTTATTCTCTAATGGGGAGGATCTTTCAAAAGTGTTACGAAAGGTCCTTGGATGTGGGGAAAATACTCATTATCCTTGCAAAAATGGACAACAAACCTGGATTACAATGAGAATTTCTTTGGCTCTGCTCCTCTTTGGGTTAGACTTCTGGGTCTCCCTCTTGAGTATTGGCATGAGGATATTTTGGTGGTGATGGCTGAGTCTTTTGGTGAATTTTTGACTATTGATCTGATGACTGTAGCCCGAACTAGACAAGTATATGCGAGGATTTGTGTCGATATCCAGCATGATACTGACCTACCTCAAGTCATTAATTTGAACTTGAAAGTGGGTAAATGGACCCAAGAAATAGAATATGAATCCACCCCTTTCGTGTGTCTAAATTGTAGAAAAGATGGTCATTGGGTAAAAATTTGTCCCTTGAAGTTAGCAGCAGAGAAGAAAGACCAAGAATCTAAAATGTCAAAGAAGTGGGAGTGGAGGAAAAAAAAAAGGAGAAATGCAAAATCACCCAGAGAATAAGAGCTCAAACCTGAACCCAGATGAGCAACAAGCCAACCAATCTAAAGGGCCAAATGAAATAGAAGGGCCTAAGGAATTTGGATCCCCTTATGAAGAAAAGAAAATGCAGGAAAATAATATCTCGATTACCTCTTCTGAGGAAACACATGAAACCTCTTTAGAATCAAAACCCCAGATGGCATTAAGGGTTGAGGATAGCTTGTTTATCTTGGAAGGAAGGATGAACTACCAAAGCCCGCAAAAAGTTTCTGAAACCCAATATGTTCTAGAACAAATTAGCAGTGAAGCATGGAATGCCAATTTATTAGTGTACACACAAAAGTAGTGCACTTCTATGAATCCTTACAATCAAGAACACTCAAGAATGAGGTCTCAAAAATTGATCCATAGCTCTTTATGTATGGAGTTGCAAGATTGTAAAATTGCTCTCAGCTAGAGCTATGAAGCTAATGACCTTGCTAGTCAACCACACAATGAGAGATTCAAATGAAAACAAGGGCAAGAGTGCCAATATCTCCAATGAAATCAAATGAAATGCAATGCAAGTAAACTAAGAATGAAGATGCAAGCTAATCTAAATGATAACAATGCAATGCTTGAAAGGAAATCTAATCTATGAAAGGAAAGTACAAGCTAGACTATGAAAGGAAAGAACAAGTATTACAAATCCTTCCTATTAAGCTATGTGAGATTAATCTATTGCATAAAGGAAATCTATACTAAGAATGCCATGATTATGCAATGATGAAAGCAAACTAAATGAGATGCAACAACCATGTATTCAAAGCTTGAATGCAATAATTTCTTCAAAGAGCTCCAAATGACCTATAAAACCTATAGCATAACATTAGTATTCAAAAATTGCATATAAAAATGAAGAGAGCTCTCCTTTTATAAGAAATGAAAAGGAATGGACCATGGAGATTAAGAGGCAAAAGACTTAATCAAGGGTGGAGCATCAAAGAAGAGCAATCCATGTGCACAAATATCTTCCAATGAGAAAATAAGAGTTGACTTTTGTGTCCATATAAGACAAAAGTGCTTTTCTTCTTTTTATAAAATAAGAATAATGCTTTATTTGTGCAACTTAGGATAAGAGGCAAAGTGGGGGCTTTTTATTTATTAAAAAGGGAGGAAATATTCCTTTTAAATAAATAAAGACTTTAGGATAAAATGGTTAGCCCAAGGAATAATCGAAAATGATGAAATAGGATTTGATCAAGGAAATTGATATAATTGAAAATGCTAATTTTTAAAAATATTGATTCAGGGATTCGATAAATTGCTAAATGGGGGCCCAAAGTCTAGGTGACCATTTTAGTGTGCATACATTTTCCCCTCTTTGACTAATGTGTGATCATTTTGGGAACACATGCAGTCAAAGAAGAATTGAAATGTGAGATCAATTTAGGATCACAAAATAACTCAAACGTGTGTTCATTTTGGGAACACATCAAGACAAAAATAAGCAAAAAGCTGAAAGACAAGACCAACACCATCACTGCTAGGTGCAAATCAAGCCTTAGACAAAACTATCATTGTCGCTGCTAGGCAATAATCAAGTCTAAAAATAGGAGATAAAAATCGAAAGACAAAATCACCACTGTCGCTGCTAGGTGATAATCAAGTCTAAAAATAAGAATCTCAAGCTGAGTTGAATGATAAAGTTGAATCAAAGATTAAAGCTGATAGGTACTACCCCCTTGGAATCAAAATTGAAATCAGGTAGAGGAGAACAGCAAATTGATAAACTTGATCAAAGCACTAGAAATCATAATCGAAGATAAAGGGTAACAGGATAACCATTAGGTAGTGAAGACATGCCCTAGTTTGACCAAGTCAAACTCAAAAAAATGAAGCAAGTGAAAATGAATGATAGACTAGAAGGTCAAAAGAGATGAGGGTGAAGAAATGAAGATGCCCCAACAAAGATCGAAGGATCAGGCCTCAAATAGTCAGCCAACTGCGTAGATGAGGGTGAAAATTTGAAATGTGATTTTGACTATCAAGATGAACTTAGATTTTGATTTCAAATCTAAAAACGGATCCAGGATGTCAAAATTAGCTAGGGGTGCAATTTTCACACAATTCTAAGGTGTTTGGAAAATTAGGTCAAAAAGTCAAAATGCTATAAAAGGGGTAAAAAGTGTCATTTTCAAAATCATTTGACTTTTATTGATTTGAAAATTTTTGAGATCTTAGAGAGAGAAATGGCTCAACAAGTAGGTGTCCCGATCCACCGACATTGATTTGAGCATTCCAGGTTGCACAACCGGCCTCCACACTATGGTGCCCCGATATGTTTTCAAAAAACGTGCTTGTTTTGAGTCATTTATTACATTTAATATATTTTAAACACGTTTTTAAATTTTTTGAAATTTCAAATTTTTAGATTAGGGCGAACTATCACACAATAATTTAGAAGTATCACGCCCTTTGGGGAGAAACATCTCACGATACTTCGCGGGTCTCCAAAGTATCGCACGCGTATAGACACTAGTATCGCACGATAACTAGTGAACTATCACATGATACCAGGTGAAGTATCGCATGACCAAAGGTATATCACACTGCTATAGAAAGAAGTATCACATGATACTTGTTCCAAAAGCAATATCGCCCAAGTGCAAAATTTGATATTTTAAGTATTTTTGAGCAAAAATGACATGGGTCTAGACAAGTTTACGTTGTATATGCCTTGTACTAATTTTTTTAAACATTCATCATGATATGTACTAACATCTGGCTTGGTTTAATGGTTTGCAGGAGCACTTTCTGGTGCTACTCATCAGATCGTTGAAGGTGGTGGGACTGAAGTGCACCCGAGATCTTGATGATTCAGGCAAGGCTGACTTGAGAGCGATGGGATTTGGATATTTGGTGTAGTTTCTAGATATCCAAGCTGATCATGGGTTGTTGACTGCTCTTGTCGAGAGATGGCATAGTGAGCACAACACCTTCCACCTACCCACAGGAGAGGCATCCATCACACTGGAGGATGTCTATCAGGTTCTTTGAGTACCATGCCATGGAGAGTTGGTGAGTAAAATCATGCTTTAAGATATAATCGTTTAAATATAATGTTCCCATATGATGAAAACTAGCATGATTATTTGTTGGCATAGGTGTACTATGATCAAGATGCCACTGAGGGTCGATATGCTATCCAAGGCATGTTTCAAGATGTCACTATCATTGATAGACACGTCAGCTGAGAGTGACTGATTAATGATTTTGGTAGAGACTTCTCAATGTCGTGCATTATTGCTTCTATTATCTCACAGGCCTTGATGATTGATCGTAGTCAGAAGGGATTCTCACTCAGATGGGGCAGACTACTAGTTGACTTGGTAGGCAAACCTCAGCGCATGACATGGGGACCTGCCATACTTGCATAGATGTATCATGAGCTGCACGAGATCATCTACAAGGATGGTCGAACATGGGCTTGCGGTGCCATCCTAGCACAGGTGTGGGCTTGGGATCACATTGTTGTGATACGGCCTAGGATTCAGCCGAGGGAGTGGAGATACCCATACATATACAAGTACAAAGGATTCATATCACATGCCCATACTAGGGATGTGACATACTACAAGTGGATCCTAGATGAGATGACCTCATTCACATGGAGGCCATATAGGGATGTTGAGGCATGGGGGGATGTAGATGATGAGTCAAGCTATATGTTATGTAGCTAACCATTGGTAGGCCAACACTCTGAGATTGTCAAGAGGTTTTGTATCATGCGGGTATGGTGACAGTTCAGACAGCAGCAGCAGGTCTCGACAGAGACCACTACTTATGCTAGGGCTAGGGATGAGGAGGGACATGGGTGGCTACCCATGTTAGACTATCAACAGGCCATTGTAGAGATAGATGGCATTGGGAGGAAGCCTTGGGAGTACCTTCCTGATATGGCTAATGTAGGATCAGATGTAGCATACAAGGCTAAGCAGCAGAGGGCACCATTCCCTCATTTCACAATACCTGATGCTCCGATAGCAGCTCAGGGTGGGGATGGGGATGATGGGGGAGATGGAGGAGATAGAGGGAGAGGGAGAGGGAGAGGGATGGAGAGGGGGGAGGAATTAGGATTAGGTGGCCAAAAATGGCCATGGGGATAGAGATCAGTGACCCCTGAGGACGAGGTGAGACCAGCTTGCCAATAGGCAGAGGTACAATAGGATCAGCCTGTAGGAGGGGATGACCTGAGAGCCAAGATCCAGGCTCTAGAGATGGAGATGTAGAAGCTACGCATCACCATAGAAGTGAGAGAATAGAAGCTAGTTGACTTGAGGGCAGAGAGAGATCAACAAATTATTGATCTCAGGGTGGAGATAGCACACCGAGAGCAGGCAGCACAGGCTGATGCAGTAGAGATCCAGAGAGAGTCAGCACGAGCTGCTTATTACCATGGGCTCTACCTATAGGCTATACCTGAGGGACAAAGAGTGCCATCTTACTCTCAGAGGGTAGGCAAATCAGATATGGTGCTAGACAGGGTAGCAGCACCACCTCCACCACCACCACGTGTTGGGGAGAGTCAGACCTAGGGTTAGGGCTTAGGTTTAGATGTTTTGAGACATATCCTAAGACTTGTGATCCAGATTTTTGGATCTCATATTATATGTTGTATGATGACATTGATTTATATATGAGATTACTAGATGTTTGATTGATATATCTTGTGTTTACGTCTCACTTGTGATGGATGCATCAGTTTATGTATTGTCTTGTCATTTTGCTCAAAATGTATATTTATATGCTCATGTATATTCTCTCTCATAGATGTATGTTTAATTCTCATGTGTATGATATAGACTCATGTTTCTAAAAATGACATTTTTTGAGATATAGATATGATGATAAGATTAACCCCTTATGATGATAGGAACAGGTCGTGAGATGAAAGATAAGGAGTGAAAGACATGATCGAGAAAAGGGGAACTGAGTGCAATTGAATGACATGTCCATGTAAGATGAAAAGGAGAGCTCTCTCCAAATGCAAAATGCAAAAACTAAACTATCATGAACCTAGGAATGCAAGCTACTATGAAAAAGTGGTTGACTTGCAAGGTCACAATGCTTATAGACATCTAATTATCATCATCAAGCATTATTGGTAGCATCGTAAGATCATACAATACTCACTAGTATGACTATGGGTATATGAATATGATCTATATCAGATAGAAATGTGGGAATCCCACCTAGGCACCAAAGACATGTAGGTCAAGATGACTAGTGTAGTGAGATTACCTAAGTTTACTATAGCGAGATTATGCTTGCATCAAGACATAAGAAGGTCAAGATGGCTATAAGCATGCACTTGCAAAACATTCAAGGATAATACCTTGTCAATCCTTAGTGTCAAGTAGGATCAGCATAAATGCTCATGACAGTTAGGATCAATGAAATATACCCACAAGAAGATAAAGAAATAAAACATGTTCTCATACCCTCAGTCTTCTAGCTATGCATCATCGAAAACTTCTCAGGGAGAGACCACTCATCAAAGAAATCATCATAGATAGCACACAAAATAAATAAAGTCAACATATCTCAATGAGTCAAGTGTTTAAGTGCGTGTGTGTCAGTCATAGAGTCAAACTCTGATTATCACATCTGCAAATGAGCAATATCACATCATACTAGACTGGTGGGTAAGACATCTGATAAGTGTTGAGAAACACTCGACACTAGGGTAGTGTTGAAAAACACTGTTTGGGGTGGTGTTGAAAAACACCTATTTGTGAAATGCCCCAAGAGACAAATGCACCTAAAGGACCTATGCTAACAGGTATGCCCCCTAGACAAAGACAAGGACCAATTCCAGACCAAGGTAGCAAGGTCAAGTCATGATGGAGAATGGCTAAGTGTCGAGGATGCATGCTAAAAGACAAGGGTGCAAAGGCCTCAAGTAGCACCTATTTCTAGGTTTTCACCACTTGGAGATTTTTTGGTTTTTTTATTTTTTTGTATTTTTGCTACCAAGGCGCCTATTTCCAAGTTTTCACCAAGGCACTTTTTCTATTTTTTTGAATTTTTTGCTCTTTTTTTTTTTTGTATTTTTTTTTTAGGACTTTATATGCTTTTTAGGATTTTTTCAGCATCATATATGATTTTTTTTGGTATTTTTTTAAGATCAATAAGTATGTACAAAGAATGCCCCCAGATTGAATAGGCATCATGGATAGAACTTCTTGAGGTGCAAAACATTAATAGGATCAGGGAGTTGTTCCCCCTATTCATCAAAAAGCAAGTAAGCACCTGTCCCAAAAGTAGCAGTAATAATGTATGGTCCAAGCCAATTAGGTTCAAATTTGCCCTTTTGTTCTCGATGTTGTTGGTTCTTAGGATTCTCACGCGGGACAAGATCTCCTACTTGAAATTTTTTAGGGTGAACCTTCTTGTTGAATACTTTGGACATATGCTTTTGGTAGACTCTGATGTGATCAAAAGATGTTCTTCATTTCTCATCAAGAAGTTCCAATTCTTGCAATCTCATGGCACGATAATCTTCATCTGTAATCAAACTTGTGAGAGAGACTCTAAGTGAGGGAATCTCTACTTCTAAAGGTAATACTGCTTCAGTGCCATAAGTGAGGGCAAAAGGAGTAGCCCCTATGGGAGTATGAATACTTGTTTTGTAAGCCCATAAGGCTGGATTGATCTGTAAGTGCCAGTCTCTACCATTCTTGTGAACTGTTCTATGGAGAATCTTAAGAATGGTTTTATTAGAGGCCTCTGCTTGTCCATTTCCTTGTGGGAAGTAAATGGAGGACCAATGCTATTTTATCTTGAATTTCTTGCAGAGGTGTGTAAGGTCCTTATTTTTGAACTAACCTCCATTGTCAGTGATTATCTCAGAAGGTATCCCAAACTAACAAATGATATGATTCAATATGAACAAAGAAATTGTCTTTCCTAAGGCAACAAAGAGTGGAATGGCTTCTACCCATTTGGTAAAGTAGTCAGTAGTAGTAATTATGAATTTATGTCCACCTGATGAGTTGGGATGAATCTATCCAACAAGGTCAAAGGCCCATCGCTGAAATGGCCAATGAGAAATAGAAGGAATAAGCTCCCTACCTGGAGCATGAATCAGGTTTCCATGTTTCTGACATTTTTCACAAGACTTGGCAAAAGCTATAGCATGCATCTGCATCGTGGGCCAATAATACCCCACCCTAAGCAACCTTCAGGCCATGGCAAGACCATTAGAATGTCCTCCACAAATGCCCTCATGGATGTCAACTAACACTCAGTCGGACTCATCCTTTTCCAAGCACCTAAGAAGTGTCCCATCTAAACCCCTCCTATACAGATCACCAGAGATAAGGGTATGGTGAGAGGCATTACAGACAAGGTTTCTTCATTCAAATTAGTTAAATGATTCAGGAATGATGCCATCATGGAGGTATGAATAGATAGCACCATAATGGGAAGACTCGTGAGTGACCAAGGTACAAATGACATGGCTTTCAGAGGAGTCAAAGATGGGATGGTGTAGCTCTTCTACCAGGAATTCAAATCTTGATTCATATTGTTCCAACTGAAGAAGTGAAGCTAATGTAGCCATAGCATCTGTAGCCTTATTTTCTATTCTAGGGATCTATTGAAATGTTACAAATGTGAAATAGCGTCACAATGAATCAACCATCTTTTTGTAAGGTATCAGCTTATCATCCTTAGTTTGGTAATCTTCATTTACTTGGTTGATAATTAATTATGAATCCCTAAAGACATGCAACTCTATAATTCCCCATTCTATGGCCATTTTCAATCCATTGGTCAAGGCCTCATATTCAGAAATGTTGTTTGTGTAGGGAAATAATAACTTATAGGACTTAGGAATAGTACACCCATGAGGGGAAACAAACAACACTCCAGCTCCTAATCCATTTTGCATATTTGAACCGTCAAAGAACATCTTCCATGTTCTTTTAGTCATGTACATTATGTTTTCATCTGGAAACTCAACTTTCATTGGTGCTTTGTCTCACATTGGAAAATCAGCCAATTGGTCTGTAATGGCCTGTCCTTTTATAGCTTTACGCTCAACATACTCTATGTCAAATTTTGAAAGAATCATCATCCATTTAGCAAGTCTACCTGTGAGAGTAGCCTTACCAAGCAAGTATTTTAGAGGGTCAATTTTGGAAATGAGATGTATAGTATGGGCAAGCATGTAGTGACACAACTTTTGGGAAGCAAACACCACTGCAAGGCAAGACTTCTCAATACTAGTATAATTAACCTCATAGGAAACAAGTGTTTGGCTGATGTAGTAGATGGCTCTTTCCTTCCCCGTATCATTAAGTTGAGCTAAAAATTCCCCCAAGGAAGATTCTATCGCTGAGATGTACAAAATCAATGGTTTTCCTGGGATAGGAGGCATCAAAATTGGAGGATTAGCCAAGTATTGTTTTATTTGATCTAGGCTTTTTTAGCAATCCTCGTTCCAAGCACATGTGACTCCCTTATGTAGTGTCTTGTTGAATGGTTGTGCTCTATTTGCAAGCTATGAAATAAACCTCCATATGGATTGGAGTCATCCTTGAAGACTTCTCATCTGAATAATGTTCTTAGGAGGTGGCATATCTAATATGGCTTGAACCTTTTTGGGATCCACCTCTATTCCTTTGGCTGAAATTATGAATCCTAGAAGTTTACCTGAGGTAACCCCAAATGCACATTTTTCTAGATTCAATCTTAACTAAAACTGCTCCATTCGATCTAGAATTACTTCCAAATCTTATAGGTGTGTACCCCTTTGCTTAGACTTGGCCAATGTATCATCCACATAATCCTCCATGTTTTTATGCATCATATCATGAAATATTGTGGTCATAGCTCTTTGGTATGTGGCTCCTACATTTTTTAAGCCAAATGGCATGACATTCCAATAATAGGTTCCCCATGCACATGTGAATGTTGTCTTTTCTTGATCCTCGGGAGCTATCTTTATTTGGTTATAACTGGAAAAACCATCCATTAAAGAGTATATTTCATAGCCCGCAGTCATATCCACTATCATGTCTATGTTAGGGAGTGGAAAGTCATCCTTTGGGAAAGCTTTGTTAAGATCTCTAAAGTATGTACATGCACAAATGGACCCATCATGCTTTGAAACTGGAACAATATTTGAGATCCACTCGGCATAGTCGATAGCTCTAATAAATCTTGCTCCTAAGAGATTTTCTAATTTAGCCTTAACAAGGAGAGCTATATGAGGGTGCATTTTCCTCAACTTCTATTTTATTAGTTTAATTCCTGGAGCTATAGATAAGTGATGCATAATAAGATTAGTGTCAAGCCCTGGCATGTCTGAATATGTCCAAGCAAAATTGATTTTCTTCTTTTGTAAGAACTTTGTGTATGCCTCTTTTTCTTGCACTGACAGAGACTAAGCTAGATGAATCACCTGTGGAGCCTCTTCTGTATTCAAATTTACTAGTTGTGTAGGCTCAATAAGAACTGATGACATGTCTTGGAAATAACTTGGTAGGTTATTAAGTACCCCATCCTTAGGCACCTCAAAGAGGTTTTCACCTTTGGATACATCGTTTCTTTTTACTTTTTTGGGTTCTAACACCGCCACATAGTGGTTTTCGACATCAGAACCATTTCTCTTTTTTTTCTTTTCTTTTATTTTGCGACTAAGGTACTTAATATCCAGCTCTATCATACTTGTTGTAGGTTCGCTGGTGGAAGAGACTATGGTTTCAAGAGCATTCAATTAGTAGGCTATTTCGTAGTCATTGTGAAAAGTGAGGAGCTGAGGCTCTTGACAAAGTTGTGACCAATCAATCAAATGATGGTTTACAAGGGGTAGGTCAATGACTGGTTCAACATTATTGATACAAAAGGCATTATCTCTGGTGATCACATAGTTAGGATCTGTCAAGTCTCCCTCTAAGATACCCGAATTAGGACTTGTCCTACCAAATGAAGCATCATCCACTAAGACAATTCGAGGAGTCCAGTCCTCTAGTCCTACACTAGGTTTGTCGGTTGTGTTAGGTTGAGTACTATAGGTATGAACAACATCCATGTCTAAATCAACTGTTCCATCTGAAAGTGAGTCCCACTCAAACTCATGTGAGTCTATCTCTAAATCAATATTTGGCCCTTGTGATGTAGAAGCCTCAAGGTTGGGAAGGATCCCCCCTTCTCTAGCACTAGCATTGTTACCATTTGTCGTAGCTAGGATAGAAATGCTTTCCATTGTCAATCTAGCATTCATATAGTCACTATCCATCATAGCTAGGATAGGAGGACTGTCAATTGTCAAATCTTTTGAATCTCCCCAAAGGAGAGTTGTTGAGGGTACCCAATCATCAGACATGTCTTGTTGGTTTTGGAGATTAGGTGTATAATATGAGTCACTGTCACTATCCGTCGCAGCTAGGATAGGAACACCTTTATTCTTTCCATTATCAAACCCCAGGCCAACCGTTGACTTATTCCTATGACCAAAAAGAGCATGGTTGAGTGGTTCAGCCTTGGCATCTAGCCTGTGACTGAGAGGGCCATGACCTAGGTAGCCCATGTTGGTAACCAACGTGTATCCTCTCCCATAAGTCTTAGGAGATGGGGAAAAATTTTCATTATGTAGGTACTTTTCTTCTCTGTATATCCAATCTCTAACAGCCACCTCTTCTTTCTCATCCTGAATAGGTACTGAAGATTCTACAAAAGTATCAAACAGAGTCATGGCTGAAGATGAGGGACGCATCTCTTGTGATGGTTTACCATAGGACCTAGGTGAAATTGGTAGCTTTGTAAAGGAGTCAATTTGATATCCTCCCATACCAAGGTCTATGGACTTGAATTTATCCTTACATTGCTCAAGAGTTTCCCCAAAATTGTCTACTTCTCTATTTAAGGGAACATGGACCCCTGCTAAAATGGCATTAACAGATAAGGTACTGTCACCTGGTATGTAGACTTCTACGCCATTGTATGGAAACTTGACACATTGGTGATAGGTAGATGGTACTACTTACATGTCATGAATCCATGGTCTACCTAGTAGGATGTATGCTAGAGGACTAGCATCAATGATTTGAAACAAAATGTCCTTTTCAATAGGACCAATTCTGACTGGAAGAACAGCTAACCCCTTAGAACTTCTTTCAACCTCATCATAGGCTTTGATAGTGATTTTCTTCCTAGTGTCAATGGCATACTCTGAGTAACCTAGGTTTTTCAAAAGACTTAGAGAACAAATATTGAGCCTAGCACCCCCATCTATCAACACACGCCTAACACGGGTTTTATGGATCATGACTTCAATGTGAAGGGAAAGATTGTGCAGATGGCTCAAGGCTTTATCATCTTCTTCGAAAAATGTAAGGTAGTGTGGGCTAGCAAGGTGGTTGACCATGTTCTAGAATTGGTTGACATCTATATTATTAGGGACATTTTCTACATGCAAAGCATCCTCAAGGACATGCTTGTGTCTAGGAGACAATTCTAAGAGTTCAAAAATAGAAATATGCACTGGCGTTCATTGTAACTGATCAAAAAGGTTGTAACTTATATCAGGGCCAATTGTAGATTTAGGAGGAACACTTTTGGACACTGGTTGCTTAGGTTTGCTAGAATTAGGACCTCTAATGACAATAGGACCTTGGGACTAACCCCTAGTAACAACATTGAGAGGCTGAGATGACCTTTGAGATTGAGGACCTCTAAGCACAACAACATGTCCTTCATCAAATATTAGAGGTGAGCTTACATCATAGTCATAGGGATCATTCCCTCTCATCATGTTGACATCATTGTTCACAACCTCAAGCATATCAATGACATTTTCCATAGTTGTATAGGTATAATTGAGTGCAGCCTTGCCACTCTTATTTTGAGAGGTCTCCCCCTTTTCATACTTAGGCAAGGGCTCCTTAAAAGCTTTGTGGTCTATGTTTGTGGTCAATCCATCAACTTGTAATTTCCCATTCTCAATAAGGTCTTGAACAAGATGTTTGAGTTTAAAACAACCTTCAATGTCATGTCCAATCCCATTGTGGTATACACAGTAAGCTTTCTCATTCCACCAATAAGGTTTAGGATCTGGTATGCGAAATTTTGAAGGATCATGAGGTTGTACCAAATTATGAGCAATCAAGGTCTTAAAAATATATGCATAAGAGTCCCCAAGTTTAGTGAATTGTCTCTTTCCTGACTTAGATTTATCTTGATACTTGGGCTTGTGCTCTTGTTGATCTGAGGATGTCTGCAGCTTCATAGCTTGAACTATGTTAGATAAATTAAGAACTCCTTGTTCCTTAGGTTGTGGAGAGTCAACAACTCCATCATTGACTACGTGCTTATTTTTGTTCCAATATGAGTTCTTTTTGTCCTTATTATTGTTGTTATTGTTTTGGCCATTATTGTTGTTACTTTGTTTGGCCAAAATACCTTGTTCTTTTAGAACATCCTCGATGCGACATGCAGTTTCTACCATAGTGTCAAAAGAATTAAAGACCATTTTTCTAACTTCATATCTTAGTTCTGGCACTAGATTGCTCATAATTATGTCAATCCTTTCTTCCTCAGGGATGGTCCTAGAATATTTGGAGCATAAGCATCTCCACCTTTGTAAAAATGTCACAAAGGGTTCCCCTTGATTCTGTTTTAATTTACACAAATCAAGCATGGTGAGCGACCTTGATAGATTATATGCAAAATGTTGCACAAATCTTTGGACAAGTTCTTTGAATGTTTTAACAGGAGGGGTAATGTTAGTAAACCACTCCATAGCTTGGCCTTTGAGGCTCCTTGGGAATAATCTCATAAGGTAGGAGTCCTCATGATGAAACTCAAAGCTCATGATATAGAACTATCATACATGGTCATGAGGGTCACCACTACCATCATATTTGTCATATGTGGGGATTTCAACCTTTCTAGGAAAATCTACCATAACCACACTTTTTTCAATGGGATTAGGACATATGGAGTCCAAGTTGAAAGTATTCTTAGGAGCGATCATTTTTTCCATAGTCTTTTGTATCTGCTTAATCATCTCATCAGTTGAAGGGTTTTGCTTCTTAATCTTTTGTTCCACATCGAAGTTGTATGGGACTTTTGCACCCTTATTGATTAGGCTTTCTAAGAACTGATCCTTATTTTGCTCCACATACTTCTCCACATATTGTTGGAAGGATGGTTCTTGTTGCATTGTCATAAAATCAATAGTGTCAAAGTTGGCATTACTTCCTCCATGTTGAGAGCCATGATGAGCTCATTGGGAGGGTTGTCTTGAATATCTAGGAGGTGATTGTCTCCTATGATGGTTATACTGAGAAGTCCTTCTTCCTCTAGGACTAGGTGATCTTAATGGAGTCCTTGACCTTCTTCTTGGACTTGGTGAGGGAGTAGATGGTGGAGAGTTGGTTCCACTGTTGGTACCCCTATTGTTGAATTGGTCATGGAGTTGTTGCGCTAGGAGCCTATCTCATTTTTCTTGTGCGGATCTTCTCCCTATGTCTTGCAAAGCTCTTTCCTCATCCTCCAATTGTTTGAACTATTCTTCCTTAGTAGTTTGTTCATCCAAGAAGGCTTGTTTCTCCCTCTCAATGCACCTCAACCTATCACTTGTGTATCATGAGGTGTCTCTAAGTGGAGAAGGTTGGCTTGAATGTCTGGATACATTAGCTGCACTGATATGAGCATCACCAGATTTGTTGTTTTGGTCTTCATGTTGCGACCGTGCATCTAAGTGAGTTTTCCTATGATGTCTTTTAGCTCATTGATGAGCATCTAGATACCTTGCGTTGATAGGAGGTGATCCAAGTGGACTGTCAGAAGAAGACCCAGCAGACATTGTATCACCCCTATGTCGTTGGAACATGTCATTAAGAGTTTGATTCATTGCTTCTCTTTGTTGTCTAGTGAAGGTGTAACTCATATCCATATTTGATGAAAAAGGTGCTAAAGAGGAACTCAATCCGTTAAGATTACTCTTTGGGTCAAAACCAACCTCAGACTCACTCTTAGGGGATTGATCAAAAATGGGTTCTTTTCCCTTTCGTTGTTGACAAGTCTTAACTAAGGGTAACTGATTAAAGACAACCGGGGGTCATTTTCCTTGATTCACTTGGTACCTTGTTGTAACTGACATGAAAGAAAAGGATTCTTGAAGATAAGACGATCTCTCAAAGTGTCAACATCAAACTAAGATAATTAAAGTTCTCTAATGTCCAAAAAGAGATGGAAAGATAGAAATTGCAAATGGTGTTACCAACATTGTCAAAGAGGTGCTAAAATCAAAGGATCAATACCCTTGCACATTTGAACCAGGAGGATGGACTTAGCCAAATTGTATAATTGAAATTGAATTTGAGTGGAAATGATTTGGACAGAAAGAGTACTAGAATTCTCCAAGAATGTTACTAACAAGTCTAGAGATATACTTTCTCAACAGGAATAATCTTCTAACTTGACAATTCTTCCCAAGGTGACTTTGTAAATCGAATGACACTACCCCTAGAGGGCTAAAATAGAAATTCAGGGTAAAGACAGGTTTCCAGTGGTAGGATAAGTTACCTTCCTAAAGACCCAGCCAACTAAAAGCAATTGCAAAATGACTAAAACCAGGTATACAGTAGAAAATTCTTAGGAGACACTTTCTAGGCAAACCAGGTGATACTTCTCACTGAGGTGATATTTCGCCTTTCACCAGGTGATAAATCTCACAGTAACTAGGTGATATACTTCAGGTAGGTCAGGTGATAAACCAGAGGAAATGAACTATCGTGTGATATTTCTTCTCAAAGCAGGTGATACTATTACAGAATTGTTCAACTCTTGACCAGAATTGTGTAAAATTTGCATTTTTGGGTCTGTTTGATCAAAAAATTTAGTTTGAGGGTTGATTTTTTGATTCCAATCATAATGACAGTAATAAATTGATAGGTTTGCAAACAATATGGGATCAAATGTGTCTTCAAGCACTTGAAACAAGGGCAAAAGCAACCTTGCCAAGATAAACACTTGTGATATCAAAATAGAAAAAAACCCTATGAATCTACCAATTGTTTGAATGTTCAAGAACATTACCAATGGTATTACACAATCAAAGACACTTCAAGCAATATCTATCCTAGAAAGTCAAGGCTCAATACTTAACAACTTGGCCCACAACTTGATGCTCCCTTGCCTCACACAAAGGGGTTGCCCACAATAGATATTGGCTTTGTCATGGAAGTGCCAAAGACACAACCAAAGGAACACATATGGTGAGTAATCTTGGGGTGATCAGGGTTATTCCACTTGGATCAATCCTTGCACCAAGAAGATAAGCAGCAAAATAGGGTGGCCTCTAACTATGGTTCTTAATAAGGGCTTCTATTCGTAATACCCCTCTTGCTCCTCATAAAGGACTGGGACCTCACGGCCTCAAGAGTACCTTAAGCATTCTTGCTCAATACTTTCCTCATGGTCATAATCCCATAAGTACTCACATCAAGAGAAGATGAGCACTACGTCTACCAAGGTTTTGTGTCCTTGATAGTCTTGAGTTTATAGTGGGTCCGAATAGCTAGCAATAAGCTTGTCCCCACTTGGGTCGTTCCTCTTGATTGCTCAAGAGCAGGCCTGCTAAAAGATTCTAACAGTCTAAACACAAATGGATCAACTTATGAGGTTCAAGGATTTTGTTTCACCACAAGGGTGAAGAACATACTCCTTTATATCAAAGCCTTATCCCAAACACACCAAGCAAAGGTTCAATTACCTTCTTGCTTTCAAAATCCAAAGATGGGTCAAGATTTTCTAGTTCACCACAAGGATGAAGAGCATACTTCTCCTACCACCCAAGAATTCCTACAACAAGATATTAAGTGCCTATGAAATGAAACAACTAGCATGTGCCGCACTCAATAAAGAAAGTAATTAAACAAGCACTTGATTTGGGTTTTTATGCTTTGGGCAGCCCTGCAAAAATCATTAGTAGCCCTTGTGCATTTGAAGCTTTGACATGCGTTCTTTTAGCAAAATATTTCAAGCAAATGCACCTACAACCACAACTTGTTAGCTCAACAAAGTTAGAACAATCCAACATCCAATTAGCTCCAAGCAATCCACTATCAAAAGTATTTAAAGCACTAAAGGTGGAATACTTAACTCACCAAGTAAGTGTGAAGTGAGTCCAAAAAGTGGAACATTTAACTCTTCACACAAACTCAAGGCAAGTCAACACTTTAGAAAACTAATGAGATCAAGAAAGCATAAAAGGGAGAACTTTGTGGAACACTTAATGCTCTTTTCAAGTAGACCCCTCCCCTATGTATGAATGTTGACCTTGCATCCAAAGGGCGGTAATGAGGGGTGATTAGAAATAAGTGATTCCAACACCCAATTTAGCTAACAAGATCAATCAAAAGTACTATTCAAGTGAGTGTGAAGTGAGTCCAAAAAAGTGGAACATTTAACTCCTCACAAAAACTCAAGGCAAGTCCACACTTTAGAAAACTAATGAGATCAAGAAAGCATAAAAGGGAGAACTTTGTGGAACACTTAACATTCTTTTCAAGTAGACCCCTCCCCTATGTATGAATGTTGACCTTGTATCCAAAGGGCGGTAATGAGGGGTGATTAGAAATAAGCGAGTCCAACACCCAATTTAGCTAACAAGCTCAATCAAAAGTACTCTAAAGTTGCTTATCAATACTACTCACAAATGAAAAAGGGTTGAATCAATAGAATATTTAACTTTCCAAGCAAACATAGAGTGAGTCCACAAAGTGGTGCATTTAACTCCCTATGTAAACAAGGAATGAATCCATGCCCCCCAATCACTCAATGAGATGTTTGATATTGGAAACCAAGAAGCATTCACCTACACAAACTTGTAAAAACAAATCTATGTTCTTTCATTCACCATTAAGAGCATAAAAGAGATGTGCCTATTAAAGCAAGTAAACATTCAAGCCAAACACATGAGAGGTTCTTTTTAAATCCAAAATCTAAATGAAAGTGCAAGAAACTGAGTACAACTATGCAAATTAATTATGTCTAAGTGCAGGAAACAAAAATAGCAAACTAACTAAATCAAGATTCAGCCAAAAAAACCTCAAAAAAGGCTCACTGCCGGGTACAGAAATAGACTGCAGACACCAAAATTATCATGCGACACTTCTCAGTGTACTAGGGTGATAATATTAGTTTGAGTGATACTCTACTCTATACCTAGGTGATACTTCATCCGAGACTAGGCGATAGTTCCTGAAATAAGTGGGTGATACTTCCGAACAGGTGAAGTATCTCTCGTGTATACAGAGAACTATCGTGCGATATTCCTAGAATTATCGTGTGATACACTGAGATAGAAAACCTAGAGACTGCAAATAATGTCCAAAAATTGCTGAAAATATGACGGAAAAGCAAAATCTAAAGGACAAAGCTAATCTACTCTGCCCCACGGTGGGCGCTAGAAATGTACACACAAAAGTAGTGCACTTCTATGAATCCTTACAATCAAGAACACTCAATAATGAGGTCTCAAAAATTTATCCATAGCTCTCTATGTATGGAGTTGCAAGATTGTAAAATTTCTCTCAGCTAGAGCTATGAAGCTAATGACCTTGCTAGTTAACCACACAATGAGAGATTCAAATGAAAACAAGGGCAAGAGTGCCAATATCTCCAATGAAATCAAATGAAATTCAATGCAAGTAAACTAAGAATGAAGATGAAAGCTAATCTAAATGATAACAATGCAATGCTTGAAAGGAAATCTAATCTATGAAAGGAAAGTACAAGCTAGACTATGAAAGGAAAGAACAAGTATTACAAATCCTTCCTATTAAGCTATGTGAGATTAATCTATTACATAAAGGAAATCTATACTAAGAATGCCATGATTATGCAATGATGAAAGCAAACTAAATGAGATGCAACAACCATGTATTCAAAGCTTGAATGCAAGAATGTCTTCAAAGAGCTCCAAATGACCTAGAAAACCTGTAGCATAACATTAGTATTCAAAAATTGCATATAAAAATGAAGAAGAGAACTCTCCTTTTATAGGAAATGAAAAAGAATGGACCATGGAGATTAAGAGGCAAAAGACTTAATCAAGGGTGGAGCATCAAAGAAGAGCAATCCATGTGCACAAATATCCTCCAATGAGAAAATAAGAGTTGACTTTTGTGTCCATATAAGACAAAAGTGTTTTTCTTTTTTTTATAAAATAGGAATAATGTTTTATTTGTGCAACTTAGGATAAGAGGCAAAGTGGGGGATTTTTATTTATTAAAAGGGGAGGAAATATTCCTTTTAAATAAATAAAGACTTTAGGATAAAATGGTTAGCCCAAAGAATAATCGAAAATGATGAAATAGGATTTGATCAAGGAAATTGATATAATTGAAAATGCTGATTTTTGAAAATATTGATTCAAGGATTTGATAAATTGCTAAATGGGGGCCCAAAGTCTAGGCGACCATTTTAGGGTGCATACATTTAAAACCTAACTCAAAGAATGACAGATCAAAGGAATAGTATGAGGACTCTGAAATGATGGAAGAAGAGAATAAAAGTCCTTGGATCAGTGTGAAAAAAAAGAATAATAGGTCTCCTACTGGAGTGGGTTTGGGGTCTCAATCTAGAAGAGATAACCTGAAGGATTTGACCCTAGCACTAGGAACAAATAACTCTAAGGCAACACATGGAGGCTCAGATTCTAAATCTAACAAAAAAGGGGGTCAAATCAAACCTAGAGGAGTTAAGACAAGAGGTCAACTGCAAAAGGTGGATACAGGAACACCTACAAGAGAAAGGGGTAGAGCTTTTGAGAAGGATCAGAGAGAACAGGAAGCGAAGCAGAACATAGTAGATGGTAGAAAACATAACATCGATCAGGTTTGTCCTCCAAATTTTTAAATGAAGATTTTATCTTGGAATATTAGAGGTCTCAATGGTCCTCATAAACAAGATGTTATTAGGAACCTAGTTAGAGATGCTAAGCCTGATATTTTGCTTATTCAAGAAACTAAAATGGTTAAAGAGAAGATGGTTAAAATTAATTTGCTGAAGAATGGGGATAAGTATAGTAGTGATGCTGAAGGGGCTTCTGGAGGTTTGGCCTTCTTTTGGAATACCATTAGCTTCACTTGTGTACTGTTGATAGAAGATAAGAAATTTTTGGTAGTTAAAGTTTGTAGCATTAAGGACAACTTTTCATGGACTCTGATTAATGTGTATGCTCCAAATACTAAAATTGGTCATCTTA
This sequence comes from Chamaecyparis obtusa, assembly GCA_027943335.1. Taxonomy (NCBI): domain Eukaryota; kingdom Viridiplantae; phylum Streptophyta; class Pinopsida; order Cupressales; family Cupressaceae; genus Chamaecyparis; species Chamaecyparis obtusa. Next base: position 1,465,927 of record BSBK01000203.1, on the reverse strand, counting down.
ATCTCTGGAAAAGGATTCACAAATTTAGAAAGGATAACCCAAATGAAAACTAGATGATGATGGGAGAATTCAATACCCCCTTGAAAGAAGCTAAAAAGAAAGGAGGGAACATTACCCAAGTGGATAGTAGGGTAGATTTTATGGATTTCATATCTAATGAAGGTTTGTTGGATGTTGATCTCAAAGGAATTGATTATACTTGGTCAATTAGGAGAGTGGGAGCGGATCTCATACAAGTCAAGCTGGACAGAGTCCTTGTCTCTCATGGTTGGATTGCTAATTTTTCTTTCTCTCTTTGTGCTCTTAATCGTATTGGGTCAGATCATTATCCTATTTCCTTTATAGCTAATTCCTTTAGAGAAAAAGGCAATACTCCTTTCAAAATGGAGAAAATGTGGTTGAATCACCCTGATTTCAAAAACAAAATAAAGGAGTGGTGGAGTATTAAAGTGGAAGGAAAGGCTATGTTCCAGGTGGCAAAAAAAATGGCTAATATCAAATCTAAAGTCAGACACTGGAATAAGGATGTCTTTCAACATATTTTCCAAACTAAAAGAAAAATACAAAAGGACCTTAAAGAAATCCAAGATAAGATACAGAGTATAGGGTTGACAAAAGATTCTAGAAAAGAAGCACGTATTATCCTTGCGGATTACCATAATATCATATCAAAAGAGGAAACTTTTTGGAGATAGAGATCCAGATCTCTTTGGCTGAAAGCGGGTGATAGAAACACCAGATTCTTTCATTTAAAAATGATGAAACACAAGGCAATGAATAGAATCAACTCATTGATAACTCATAGGGGCACTCTTGAAAAAGAGGAAGAGATAAGGAAAGATATGATGGACCATTTTGCTTCGATCCTGTCTAGAGAACAAAGCCTCAATCAAGATGATCAGAATTATTTGTTGAGCTCTATTCCCACGTTGGTGGAGGCTGAGGATAATATCCTTCTTAAATCTATTCCTTCGAAGGAGGAGATTTTTAAGGCAATCCAATCCTTTGAAGGTGAAAAATCCCTCAGGCCAGATGGATTTCAAATGTTTTTCTTTCAACATTTCTAGGAAATTATTGGAGAAGATATCTATGGAGCTGTCAAATAATTCTATGGCTCTAAAGCTATGCTTAAAGAGCTCAACTCTACCTTCATAGCTCTGATTACTAAAAAATTGGGAGATAATACTACAGATAGCTTTAGACTTATTAGTCTTTGTAACTCTTTGTATAAGATTATATCTAAAGTTATGACCTCTAGGATTCTCATGATCCTCCCTCGTATCATTTCCCCCCAACAAAATGGTTTTGTGTTGGGTCAAAAAATTTTGGACTCGATCATGGTTGTTCATGAGAATATTTATTCGCTAGAAAAATCGAGGAAACAAGGGTTCCTTATGAAACTTGATCTATCAAAAGCTTATGATATAGTCGATCGGGATTTTCTTATGAAAATTCTTCATGCATTTGGTTTTGATGAGGGAGTGATTAAAATTATTATGCAACTTGTTACTACTATTTCTTCCTCGGTGATTGTGAATGGGGGATCCTCTCCTTTCTTTAGACCTTCTAGAGGGTTACATCAAGGTGATCCTATATCACCTATCCTTTTTGCTATCATGGCAGAAATTTTCGGGAGATTCCTTTCCCTTTAGGTGTCTCAAGGTTTGATTACGGGTTTACATTCGACTTTTGGAGGGACTGTCTGCTCACATGAAAAATTTGTTGATGATATGATTCTGATGGGAGAATCCACTGTTAAAGAGGCAAGGAATATTAAAAAGGCATTAAATGTGTATGCTAATGCTACAAGTCAACTCATTAATTGGGAGAAGAGTGCCCTATTTTTATTCAATACTCCTACAGCTAGAATGAACAGAATTTTTGTGATTCTTGGGTGCAAGATGGGAAGCCTCCCAACCACTTATCTTGGTCTACCTCTATGCTTGAAATTGGAGGCTAATTTCTGGAATGAAATCCTTGATAGATTTCAATCGAAACTAGCGGGTTGGAAAGGGGTGATTCTCAGTCAAGCTAGGAAAGTTCAATTGTTGAAGGCTACATTGCAAAATCTTCCAGTCTATGCCCGTAGCCTGTTCAAAATACCTCAAAAGTTTTCTGACTTAATAGAGAAGATCCAAAAAAGGTTCCTGTGGTCAGGAGTGGAAGAGAAAAAGAGACTTAGTCTTGTGGCCTGGGAGAAGATTTGCAAGCCTAAGAAGATGGGGGGTCTAGGAATAAGGAGCATTAATTATACCAATAAAGCTCTCCTAGCTAAGCAATGTTGGAGAATCTTTGAAGGTGACAAAGAATGGAATATGATAATGAAAAGGAAATATCATCTTAGCAATCTTGAAGGAATGCTCCAAACTCAAAATGAGATCTAGGGATCTTTTATTTGGAATAGTATTAATAAAGGAAAGAATCTCATTGGCAAAGGGATTATATGGAAACTAGGAAATAGTAGAAAAATTCATTTTTGGAAGGATAAATGGATGTCTTAGAAGCCTCTTATAGAGAATGAAGAGTGGGGGAATGCTATTCAAGATTGTATAGATACTATAGGAGAAATTGTTTGTGATTACTAGAAAAATGAAGAATGGATAGACCTAGGGCTAAAGGATATTAGATTAAAAGAAGTGAACAAACAATTAAACAATTGGTTTATTAGAGAGAATGAGGATGATAAGATTATCTGGGGTCCGATGACTTCTGGAAAGTTTTTGGTTGTTTATGCTTCGTTGCTTCTCCTCCCTAATGAGGCCCAGCCTTTGTGGGCATAGGTATGGAATAAGGACCTTACCCCTAAAATTAACATGTTCTTCTGGCTACTTGTTTAGAATAAAATTCTCACACAGGACAATCTCTTGAGAAGAGGGTTTCAAATGCCTAATAGATGCGCCCTGTACTATCATGAAGCGGAGAATTGCAATCATCTTATGATACACTGTTCTTTCACTAGAGAGGTGTGGAACATTTCTATGTCTTCCCTTGAGTTCAATTAGGTGAAACTTAACTCTATCCAAGAGTTTTTCTAGCAGTGGCAAAGTCCTTTCAATGACAAAAATGCCAGAAATATCTAGAAAATTGTCTTTCCCCACTTTACATGGCTTATCTGGAAGGAGAGAAATAATAGAATATTTAGAGAGAAAAAGGCCCATCCTGTTGTGGTTGCTAGTTCTATTACTAGAAGCATTATGGAAAACTACAAAAGTATGGGAACGGATGACAATAGCCTTTGGGATCCTCAACTTGAGAAGGACAATACTATCTCATGGGAGAGACTAAGGAAGAGCCAGAATCAGAATCCTAGAGATAATGTTAGGTGGACTGCACCTCCCTATGGATGGTTTAAAGGGAACTTTGATGGCTCGGTGAAGGGAAACCCTAGAAGGGCTCGAGGTGGAGGGATAATAAGAGATAATGCTAGAAACTGCTTAGGAGTGATAGCAGTCTTGCTAGGAATTCAAACCAGCCATGTGGCGGAGGCTGAAGCTTCTCTTTATTTGGTTTTGAGGGAGAAAGATTTGGGATGCATGAAATTATGGCTTGAAGGGGATTCACTAAATATAATCAATTCCATAAAAGGGAAATCTGACAGCTCGTGGACTATAGAACACATCATCAACAAAATAAAAAATTTATTGAACTCCTTTGAAGAAAGCCATGTCACCCACGTATATCGTGAAGGCAATAAACTGGTAGATAGGCTGGCTAATGACGGTACTTTGTGTGATGTCATCCAAAAGTGGAGAGGGGAAGTGAATCTCAAGAGTGAGATTTCAAGTCTAATCAACTATGACAGGATTAATCATAATGAAGGAAATATCACGTAAATTAATGATGATAAGGACAAATCATTTATCGAGGAGGCTTGCATGTAAGGTGAAGTGTGGGAACTTTACTCTATAGATAATAAGGCATGGACAAAGGGTTATTATCAATAACCAAAAAAGCATTGTGAACTTGAGAAGCAAGGCAAAGATTTCTGGTAAGAAGCTGAACCAGTACATGAAAAACTAGAAAATTATGGGAGATGGTTTGAAGAGGGAGGAACCTTCCGACTGTGACAAATGGAGATAAGATAGAAAAGTGTGGAAGAAGCTAAAAAAAGGGGGGGTTACTCAGTTTATGAAGAAGCTTCACAGGCACAACAAACATATCATGTCTTTGTTTGCGGATGGTTGGAATAATGGTAAGGTGTTTCTCTACGGCAAATCCTTCAAGCTTACTATCTCTAGCTTAGCTAATATTACTAGTTTACCTGTCGAAGGAACCCATTTTCATACAGGCAATCATAGGCTAGGAACTGAAGCCTTTTCTATTTTTCCCAAAACTGATGATGAGAAAGCCCTTATGACTAAGGGGAAATGTGACTATGTGGATATTACTAATATTGATGAATTCTGGGCTAAAATTTTGAAGGCCATGATTGAATATTTTACTTTGGATGGGTGGTATTCAAAAATCTATAATTTCCATTTTGTGTTTGCTAACCACTTCAAGCATAAAAGTAAAATTTATTTCCCTTACTATCTTTTAAGTTCTCTGGATAGCAGCATTACAGGGCACAAGAAAAAGGCTTCTAACCCTGTGCTACATGAAGGCTTGATCCTTCTTATTTCTGAGCACATAAGGGACAACATTCTAGACCCTATCCCTAAAAAGATCTCAGTTACAAGAAAGGTGAAGATTGAGGGGGAGATTGAACCTGAGGCTAGTAAGAAGAGGAAGAAAATTAAAGAGAATTCTCATGTTGCTTCTGATAACAAAGATATCAAAGAGGAGGAGTTAGAGAAAAAGCATAATATGAGAGGAAAGGGTATTCTCGAGAAAGGCAATGAGAAGGAGTCTGAGGAGGAAGAGACAAGAAATGAGAAAGAGGAAGAGCATGGAAAAGATCAGGAAGAGGAAATGAATGAATGGCTAGATGAGGGGAATGATGACAAAGAGGAGACTAGTAATGAAGAAGGAGAAGAAAAGGAGGAAGAGGAAGGAACCCATGTCTACTCTTCTGATGAAGCAATGAAAGATACCCCCAATGATAATGAGGGAGCTGAGAAAGGGGATGAAGGCACTCATTCCATTTAGGCTAATTCTTAGAACACCCCTGTGGAAGAAAACATAAACAATGCTATGCCTGAGAAGGGGGATGGAAAAACTAGAGAGGAGGATTTTAAAGATGAAGAAGCTTTTTCGGAGGGAATTATGGGTGGACAAGAGAATGATGGTAAGGAGGCTGGAAATACTCCTTCTACTAGTGATACTGGTGAAGAGACCGCAATAAGAGGAAAGGAAGGTAAGGATGAGAGGTTTGTGCTGGAGACTATTAACAACACTAAGGAACCTATTATTCTTTAGAGGGATGTTTCTGTGCAAAAGGAGAAGAGAAATATGGAGACACGGGATGAGAATAGGGACTGGAAAAAGGAAATGCAGGAAATGAAAATCCATATCCAGGATATGGAAAAAACTATGAAAAACATGAATACTAAGAGGGGCAAAATGGAAAATAAGTTGTTTGATCAGGATAAAAATAAAAATACTAAAGAGGAGGGAACTGCTGAGATGAGTAAAAAGGTTAAAGACAAGATGAAAGATTTAGAAACTAAAATCAACAACCATGACAGTATGATAAAAGGTGTCCTGAACCACAACAATGAGGGTCTGAAGGTGACCATTATGAATTTGAAAATGTTGCATAACTACCTGGAGAAGAACATGTTGGAAAGAACTACTATCACCATTGATGAGGAAGCTAGAAACACTGGGTCGGGGATGAGAACTAGAGGGCATACATAGAGAAAGGTCCCTAAAAAACCTAAAGAGCTGAAGGAACTGCAAGAAACCATCTAGAAGATGGAAGATCTCCATAAGATAGCTAAGGAGATGATAATAGTTAATTAGCTTGTTCTGGCTGGTAGATGTTTTGTTGTTGGTTTTTTCTTTAGTTTCATATGTTGAACTGTTCGGCTGGTAGTCCCTGCTATTGTTTTCCAGCAGGTGTTTCATTTTGTTAACTTTAATGCTCTATCTTTATGTTGTTTTAAACTCTGGTTTCGGGTCCATGTAAAACCTATTTTACCTTAATCAAAAACATTCAGTAATGATTATACTCAGATGGACAGTCAAATGAAGTCAAAATAGAAAGAAACTTCAGTCAAATAAGGGTTAAAAGTACTTAATAGAGCCTAAATGATGAATAAAAGCTTACCAAAAGCTGCACAAATTTGCTTTCCAACTTGCACATCGAGTTTACACTTCAAGATATTGATCAAACATCAGTCAGACATGGTCAAATCTCATCTTTTGATGGTCCAACTTGGTCAAATAGTGTTCTTTTAACACTAAAATCGATCCTAATTGAATTCTGACAGATTCTAAACATCTCATACTCGATCCAAACTAAAAAAATTTCAATTGAACATCTTCATCAATGCTTGAAAACAAGATTTTATCAAATTTCTATTTCAATTTCAGTCCTAAGGGGGCATGATTATACCTAAAATCAATCATTTCAAACTGATCAAGGATTCAAATCAATCAAGTCTTCAACACCAAGGGTATGATAGTTTTCTTCAATCAAGTTGAAACTGCTAGGTAATTAACTTCATCAAAAATCATATCAAGTTTATTATATGTGCTTAAAATCAAATCTTTCTGACACTGTCACTTCAAATCAAGTTGATTATTTATCATCATCATGATCTTTTAGATATTTGGTTTCATCGCACCAAATCAAACTAGACATTCTAATTAACTTTTATCAATCTGCATTCAGTCAAGCTTGGAGTCAGTATGGTCAATTCTTGTTCAATCAAGTTTAGAATTGATAGCTTAAAATCTTTCCAATCACGTTGAATTCTGCTCGATCAAGATAGAAATTCTCAAATTCAGAGTAGTTCCTGCTACTCTCTAAATCTCCTAGAATTTAGAGTAGTTCCATGTACTCTAAATCTCCTTGAATCCATAGTGGTTTCATCACTTCATATCAGGTCGCTCTCTAAATTAACAACATCTATTTTTTTTGAATGATTGTGTTTCTCACATAGCAATTCAAAGAGGGGAAAATGTAATCACCCTAAATCGGGCTAATAGAACCAAAGGCCCTATTTTCCCTAATTAAGAACAATATCCTAATTATGTTAATTCAATTATTTGATTATTAGCATAATTTGATAAAATCAATAAAATTCCTTAATCAAGCATTTAAACATCATCAATTGATCAAAAATCATATTAATTACCTCTAGCCTAATTAATTAAATCAATCCCACTTAAATACATGGCTAGAGTAATTAATTAAAACTAATTAATAAAAAGGCTTAAAATACATGTCACCTTTCAAGGGACAACAAAGATAAAACCAGCCAATCAGAGGTTAATCACATGGATCAAAGGAGGATGAATCTCAGTCACTCCTCTCAAATTGAATCTCAACCGTCGAATTCACTAATGTTTCTATAAAAGAACAATTTTAAAACTCATAAATCACCTAGTTAATTGCATTCATACTTACATGCTATCACTTTGAATTCATAGCTTAATTCACATTTCAATTCATAGCTTAATTGGTAATGAATTAATGGCATTTCATGATTTAAGTTGATTTCTCAATTTCCTAGCTTAATTGCATTGAATATCTCATTCTAGTAGTGTAGTGTCACTATTTGAAATTTCTAAATTTGAGAGAAAAATAGGCTTTAAACACACTCATGATAGTTAGAGAGCAATAAGATGAATTTTCTTAGTTTCCTTGATTTTACATTTGATTGAGAAAGTAACAATCTAATGTCTTATTGAAGTGTTGTGTTGGAGGATAACAGGTACAACAATTAACACACACAATATGCTCTTCTACGATGTTTATGAGATCCTTATGTTATCGATGCATTTAAATTTTCTCTTTTCATATGATATGAATAGATGTATGCATGGTTACTATTGATTTTATGATAATGCACATGATATGCCATGAGTTCTATCTTTTTGTTATTTTCCAATGAATATGCAATGTGAATGTGTTTTAATATGATAATGCAATTGATGTTAGGAATGTGAAATATTTATGAAAGAGACAATGCAATGAATCTTTTATGATGAAACAAATGATATGATGCCACTAACATGTGATGCAAGTCTTTTTTATGCCAGCGATAGAGATACTTGATCACGATTAGATTCACTTGATGATATCACCATATTGGATCCAGTTTCTCAGATTTTATCTCAACTCAATTTTGAATTCATCCCTCACAAGGATATGAATATTTAGCACATTTCAATCAAAGAAACATTATGAATGCAACACTAAATGAATGCAACTTACTATAAATGCTAGGATAATCACGGGTCTTTTAGATATGCTATTTTTTCATCACTGAGCATTTTTGGAACATTGAGACTAGTGCAACCCTCACTGATTAAGCTACAATCATGAGAATATTAATACCACCTATATCAAATTTAATGTCAAAAGTGAACACAAACATCGAGGCATAAAGAATTGAGATGACTTGAGTGTTACTTTCTTTTGATGTTGCAAGATGACACAAGCATCAAGGCATGTAGAGCCAAGATGACTTGAGTGTTTCTTGTATGAACCAAACAAACAAGAGATCCTTCTATTCTTGTGCAATGAATGATGTTATACCCGCAATGACCCTTTATCATTCATATCCTTGGTCATATGTGACTGATTGCACCTTACTAAGAAATCACTCTATAAAACAGACAAGGATATAGTTCCAACCTCACCATAGCATTCCAATAAAAAGATTCGAGGTATATGTGGTGTACCACAAAATGTGGAGGCTCTTATCACAAACACCCAAATTATTTGTCATTTCAGGATTATTGAAACAATTTCCACAAATAGAGATCAAAGAAAAGGTATCATGCCCCCTTTCCTTTCTTCTCTAGTCCATAGATATCCTTGAGTTACTCAAAAGACATGACAAGAAAAAACTAAATACAACAGGCAGCAAGAAAAAAAAGCCATGCCTTCTTCTTCATGTCTCTAGTCCATAGGCATCATCGAGCTACTGAAAAGACATGTTCATCAAAATCAATAAAATTTGTTTTGTTCTTGTTCTTATTTTCTAATCTCCATTTGTGGATAGGATTGTTTGTTTTATGGTTTTGAGAAACACCTCTATTTGTTGAGAGAGTGGTGTTAAGAAACATCATTTTTGTGTTTGGTGGTGTTGAGAAACATTTTTATTTTAGTGGTAGAACACCTAACTACGAGATCTTGACAACTGACTCTGATGACGAAGATGATTGCGAATGTCATGATAGATCGACTAGATTACTATGGAGTTTTCCCTTAGTTTAGCGTGATTGTCGTAAGGCTAAGACATGAACTAATTACAATCCATGATATCAGGATGTAAACCAAATTTTATGCATGACACGAAAGTGACCAAAGGTATTTACAAGAAAGGGAGCCAAATGTTGCAGGTAGTGAAGTCAAGTGACATATTAATAGATGAAGCAATCATTTACAAGTAGCACCTATTTTCTAGGTTTTCACTACTTGGATTTATTTCTATTTTTGCTACTGAGGCACCTATTTACCAAGTTTTCATCAAGGCACTTTTCTTGTTTTTTCAATTTTTTTGTACTTTTCTCTTTTTTTGTATTTTTTTTATTCAACAAGGTGCCTGTTTATCAGGTTTTTACTAGGATGGTCATTTTTTTAGGAATTTTTTGATGTTTTTGGTAATATCAAAGTACCTATTTACCAGGTTTTTATTAGGATACCCATTTTTTTAGGACATTTTATAGTGTTTTTTCTTTTCTTCAGGATCTTTTTCTACTATTTTTTATTTTCTGAGGATCAATATATACTATACAAACTTGATCAATATATATTGTACAAACTTATGACTTCAGGATGTTAGGCATAGAATTTCTTCAAGTGTATTGTATTGATAGGATCAAGGAGCAGGTCTCCTTCTGGTGTTAAGAATTGATAGGCTCCAAAGTCATATGTTGATGTAATAATAAAGGTTCCTAGCCAGTTTGGATCAAACTTTCCCTTTTGTTCTCTATTATGTTAATTTTTAGGGTTCTCTCTCAATACAAGATATCCCACCTAAAACTCTCTATGTTTCACTTTCTTGTTGTAACCTCTAGACATCCTTTTATGATAAACTCTAAGATGATCAAATGTCTCTTTTCTACATGCATCTAACAATTCAAGCTCTTTTATTCTTTAGACTCTATACTCCTCGTAAGTGATGAGTCCTTGCAATGACACTCTTGGTGATGGTACCTCTACCTTAATAGGTAAAACTACTTCTAACACATAAACAAGAGAAAATAGTGTAGCCCCTATTTGCATTCTGATACTAGTCCTATATGCCCATAAAGCTAGGTTTAGTTGTATATTCCAATCCTTTCCAAACTTGTTAACGGTTTGATGCCTCATCCTATCCACTCCCTAGCGAGTAGTGGATTGATGAACAATGTTGTTTGATTCATAACTTTTCACACAATTCATCCATATCATTAATCTTGAATTTGCCCCCATTGTCTGTTATAATAGAAGAGGGAACTCCATACCTACAAAAGATGTAGTTGAGAATGAACATAGACACCTTTTTTCCCATCACCTTGATTAAAGGGGTAGCCTCAAGCCACTTCATGAAATACTTTGTGGCTATTATTATGAATTTGTGTATGTTTGAGGATAATGGATATATTTTTCCAATCAGATCAAAGGCCCACTGCTAAAAAGGCCAGTGTGTGATAGATGGTAACAACTCTCTTGCTAGAGCGTTTATGAGGTTACCATGAAGGTAACATATATTGCAAGACTTATTAAATTGTATTGCATCTTTCTCCATGTTAGGCAAGTAGCATCCAACTCTTAAGAGTTTCTTAGCCAATGTGAGATCATTTGAATGAGATCCACATATACCTTCATGGAATTCTAGCAACGCACGCTCAAACTCTTCACATTCTAAACACCTAAGTAGAGTACCATCAAGACCACACCTATATAGAGCATTATCTATGATTAAATAACATGATGCATGACATATTAGGCTTGTTTTCTCATTTTTGGATAGGTTGTCAAGAAAATTTTCATATTTAAGGTAGGATTATATTTGGCTATATTTCGATGAGTCATGGCATGTGATTTGGAATATTATGCATGAGTTAGGGGAGTCATAGGATGGATAGGGAAATTATTCCACCAAGAATTCATAGCAAACTTGTTGTTTTTGCATTTGAAGCATCGAGGCTACGATAGCCATGGTATCTGCCACTTTGTTATTTGTCCTCAGAATTTGCTAGAAGGTAATGAAGATAATGTACTTAAAATCATCAATCATCTTTTTGTAAGGCATGATTTTTTCATCTTTATTCTAATAACAATTATTAATTTGATTTATAATCAGCTGAGAATCACCATAAATATGTAGCTCCACAATCTTCCATTCAACCGCCATTTTTAGTCCATTCACTAAAGTTGCATACTCTATGATGTTGTTAGTACATGGAAATAGAAAATTATATGCTTTAGGAATAGTATACCCTTGTGGTGTAATGAAAATTATGCTAGCTCTTGAACCCTATTGGGTGAATGAACCATGAAGGAACGTTTTCCACAGGTACTATGTTAAGTGCAATATTGCTTCATCGAGAAACTCAATGTTCATTGGTTTGTCATATTGAAGTGGTGCATCCTCCAAATGATCATCTATCACTTATCCCTTAATAGATTTTGTGTCTATGTAATTGATATCAAATTCACTTAATATCATCACCCACTTAGCCAACCTATCAGTCAATGTTTCTTTGTTCAATAAGTATTTTAATGGATCAATTTTTTCTATAAGATTCACTGAATGAGACAACATATAATGTATGATTTTTTGAGATTTAAACACTATGCCCAAGAATGTCTTCTCAATGATAGTTTAATTGAGCTCATAATATACAAGTGCCCTATTGATATAATAAATTACTCTTTATTTCCCTATTTCATCTTGTTGTGCTAGTATTGCTCCCAATGATGTTGTTGTTGTTAATATTGTAGACACCTAAAAATCCTTTAGAAAATAAAGTATTTTTATTTTTTGAAAAATCCCTGATGACATCATCATTTGTTAATTAATTATTTATTTAATTAATTAATTAATTTTTATGTCATTAAATCCCTTTATCTTAATTAAAAATATTTAATTAAGAAATCCCTCCCAAAAATGTTTAAATCTTATTTAAACATTATTTCCCTATTTATTAATTATTTTAATTAATAAACTGACCAAAAATCCCAAAATAAATTATTTATTTATTTTTTGCCCAAAACTTGGCCAATTTCCTTAAGACCACTAACCTCTTCCAGAATCTTCTAATCCTTCTTTAATTTTGATTAAAGGTTAATCCCATCATTTCCTAACCCTAATCCCAACTCAAGATATTTAATTAAGATTAAATATTAATCCTCAATTCCTAATTTACCCTAGGAAAACTCTAGACTCTTCTAGAACTTTCCTAATCCTTCCCTAAACCCATTTAGGGGAAATTACCTACTTTCCCTAAACTAATCTAAGTCTCCTTTGACTCCTAGTCAAACCCTACCCCTAATGAGCCTCAAACTCATTAAAGCCTTTGAGATAAATAAAACTTTATTTATTTCCTAAATTCCATATTTATCCTTAGAAAGCCTAGAATTTTTTAGAAAGTCTTTATCCTCATCCAAAGCCTAGACTCTTCTAGAAAGTCTTCATCCTTATCCCCTTGACTCCAACTCTAACCTTACCCCAAACTCTAACCTATCCTCTTAACCCAAACCTTTCCAAAAGCCTATAAATACTCTCATTTCTAAGAGCAAATCATCCACTTTTATTTTCAAGTAATAGTAATCTTATAATGCCATTTTCATGTTAGATCATAGCTTAAAATCAACTAATTGTTAGATTTATTTGTTTTCTTCAAGCTTTTTTAGCACATCATAGCTTAGCAATAAATGGATTAACATAGTTTCTTTCTTTATTTAGAATAGCATATAGCATCAAATCTCCATTAAAGCATTATTTTGAGTTCTTGAAGCCTTAGGGGTAATTTTGGGTGTTCTACCCAATATTGTGCCACTTTTTGGGGTTTTCATGGATCTCAATCCATCTTAGTATGCATTAGAATATGCTCCAAGTGCTTAAAGAGCACACCCACATCCCCTTAAGCAAGAGCAAATCAAACAGTGCTTGGGTGCACCTGTTTAGGCTCAATCTGAGGTGACTAGCTTAGAGTTTTCCTTGTTTTGGATTGTTTTCATGTTAGGTTAAAATCTAATCTTTGTTTGGCTTGAAGATTTCAAAACAGGTGTCCTCAAAAGCCTAGTCCACATTCTAGCATGCCCGGTGGGACCAAAACCACAATCACTTTGATTAGATCATACTTCATATTCTTGTATTTGCAGGAAACAAATGAAATGTCACCTTCAAGCAATTAAATGTTGCCTTTAAGCAAAGAAATGTCACCTTCAAGCAAAGAAATGTCGCCTACACATAATACAGTCATGCCTTCAAGCAATTAAATCATGCCTTCAAGCAATGAAATGATGCCTACAAGCTTTGTATTCACGCCTATTTTCTGATAGATTTCTGCCATCGATAACTTCTATTTTGTCTCAAAATTCTTCTTCTATCACCTACAAGTAATTAAATCACTCCTGCAACTTAAGAAATCACACCTGAGACATAAACTTTCATGCCTTTGGGTACAGAAGTCTCACTTGTAAACATTCCATCATCGCTCGGAATATTTATGTGTCACCTTTAAATATTTCTCTGCTGCCTGTAGTCATTTCTTTGTCGCCTGGAAAATTTATCCGTCACTTTCGCATAGTTATCTGTCGCCTGTTAACATTTGAGTGTCGCCTGAGAGTTTTTGGTGTCACCTCTGCACTTTCCAGTGTCACGTATTAGCTGGACCGTGTCGCTTTTTGTTTTTTCTGTCTTAATTTGCTTGGGACTGGATTCATTTTTCTTATTGCAAACAAAGGTCAAAACAAATCTTGAATGAAATTAAGGAAAAATGAACTTAAGTCCTAAGAGTCATTATCATTTTGAAAATCAAACATAATCTTGAATGATCTAAAATTAGAAAGAACAAGCATCCCTATTCCTTCTTCTTTGAATTTCAGTTCAAACAAAATCTTGAATGATCTAAGGATAAAACAAAGCTCTTTTCAAAGTTCTTAAATCAACTCGCAAATCTCAATCTTGAATGCCCAAAAGGAAAGAACTTGCAAGCACTCAAATCGTTTACCTTTTGGAGAAAGAACAAATCAAACCTTAAGCACTTGTGTCTTCAAATTCAAAGTTTAAACAAACTTAATCAATTCGGGAAAAAGAACAACTTGCTTGATGTGCATCTAGGACCTTTACATTTTTTGTATAACCTTGCTAAAGTAAGCAACGTAGAACATTTGGACTCGGTCAAGTTCACTTGTTCTACTTTTAGCGAGGCCTGTCCAAGGAGAAAAGTGCTTCCTCCTCAAAGAATGACCTCAAACCAGTATCCCCCCCGGCCTGTATATAAATAAAGTGAAGGCAAAAAGTACTCACTTATATCTCCTAATCCACGAGTGTCTTGTGCCAAATGCAAATGTCTAGGGAAAGGTAAATATTCCTCCCCCAGCATTGTTGGCTAGGCTCTTAAGTGAGTCATAGGTAGTCAGCATAACTGGGTATGGAGACTCCACAGAACTATTAAAAACTTGATAAAATAGAGGCTAGCCTATCTACATCTGAAAGTATCAAAATCCTTGTGCAAGGACCAATTCCAAGGGGTTTACCGGGTCACCTCAAGATTACTCACCAATTGTATTCCCTTCTAGGGGGTACCAAGCTGTGGGCAAGTGATTTTGATACTCACCTGCCTTAGGTAGATCTATTTGAAGTGCTTAACAGTCAATACTCTGTGAAAACATTGTTGGAACATACACTTTCAAAGCTTTATCAGAGTCAGTTATCCTATTTGTATCCCACAAGGTTGCTTTGTCCCTTGTGGAGATTGCTTTTCCAAAAATCTTTGTTGCAATCTATCGTTTGCCATTGGGAAACATCAAACTGATCAACAAAAACCCAGTTCGAGATACTCGACATTTTGCAGAGAAACCCTTGGAATTAGATATCCAAAGAGCCTTTTTTATCAGAATTTCCTCAAGTTATGCCCAATTTGATCAAACATCCAAAAGCTAAGTTACCCAAATCCAAGGATTATCAAGAGAAGAAAGTTGCTGAAAGAAACCTTAAGAGCCATCAATCCTCTATCCGAGCAACCCAAGTAGAAGAAAAATATCAAGAAAGGCTTGATAATATTGGCTATAACGCAAGAGTCAAACAGTTTGCCTATCAATTCCAAGTGAACCATGGCTACATCAGCCTTGAAAGAGAAGATTAGATAGGATCCATCACATATCCATTCTACCTTTAGATCTCAAAATCATATCTCGACAGTCCCTCATCCTAGTCTCATCCTAGTTTCATCCCCGCATCATCACCAAATCCTTAGCTGCATTCATCATCATCTTCCTAGCAGCATCATAGATCATCCATCTCAATTGCATTTGCATCATCCTTTTAGAGAAATCATTGTTCCATCATCCTTCACCATCTTTCCATCAGCAATCCATAATCAGATTCCCATATCCTTCATCCAAATCTAGCATCCAATATCCAAATCAGAACTCACCATCCTTTGCACCAAATCCAGAGATCCAAATCCACAAGTACTTAGTGTCCAAAACCTTTGAGTTGTTTCCATCCCTTATCCTAAATCAGAAATCATCCCCTTTGTGACAGAGCATTGTCTAAAGGAAATCCAACTTGTCCTTGCATAGCCTCATCATCTCGAGCAAGAGATTGGCTTTTATTGATAAAATCCAATTGACCGAAGATCATTAGTCTATCCTAGGTTGGCCAAATCCTATCACTGATCCTCCATCGGGAAAAATAGTAGCTCATTGTTGACACTTAGTAATCTTCCACCAGCATCCCACCAATCCTCCACCCAATCTTGACCCAAATCAGAGCATCCCACCAAGCCTCCATCATCACCAAGCTTTTTTACCAATTTGCCACCATCTCCCATCAATCTTCCACCATCCTTGATCCAAATCCGAGTAGTTCATCAATCCTTGCATCGCATTCTAGAAATTCATCATCCTTAGAAGTTCCTTAAGCTTGCATCCACCATCCTTTAGAGTCCTTTAGGAAACATCTTGCATCCATCTAAGCATCTACATCTCCATGCCTGTCGAAACAAGATCTAGATCTAGAAAAAGAAGGAACATGAATCTTTATCCAATCACCAGTTCATCTAATCCCAACATTTTTACCAACACAATGATAGCCTATGATCCCCAAATACAAACTGGAAACACATGGGATGATCCCAATATCCCCTCAGCTCCTCTGGCAATAGAAACATTTGTGAATCATCCAGAGAATCCACCAGTATTCAATGCACTCATAGCCCAAAACCAAAAAAGCATGTTCACTAACTTTGCACAAGCACAGACTTCCATTCCACCATATCTCCATCCTCGCATTCCCATAAGTACTATCCAAATCCCAGCACAAGTATACTCTCCATTTATCCAACCATTCCTTGATCCAACCTTGCAAACATCCCAAGAAACCTCCGCCATTCCCCTTCTTCTGCAAGGAAGCTTTGCAAATCCTATAACACAAGCTATAACACCATCTACTCCATTCCCTATCACAGGTACTTCATCATCCACCATGGCTGCTCAAGCTCTTGCGCAAATCCAACGCTTGTCCCAAAATCAACTCCCACCTCTTACACAAACCTTTGCACAAGAAGTTCCACCATCTTCCATAGACCAAGCAACACCTTTCACTCTAGGAGGGATGCAATCATCCTTCCCCTTCACTTCACAAGCTTCCACATCCACACCTTTTGTACCAGGAGGGATGCAATCATCTTTTCCTTTCAATCCCCAAGCTTTAGCATCCACACCATCATTTCAGGGGTCAACGCAATCATTTCCCTCTTTCACCCAGCAAACCTCTACATCATCTACTCCGGGGGTAGCACAACCGCTCCCCTTTCATACCCAGCAAACTTCCACATCAACATCCCCCTTTTCATGGGGAACGCAAGCGTTCTCTTCATTTCCCCCCCAACAAGCATCTACCCAGACACAAGCCTAGCAAAATGCCTTCACCACAGGAATGCCTTCCATGGGTTTTCCCAATCCACCATTCATGTCCCAAACTCCCATTACATCTACCTTCCTGGCATCCACTGCAGCACAATTCCCACCTCACACTGGTTCTCATTGGGGTCTCACTCAAGAAGAAATGAAAGCCTTTGGAATACCAACTCACTCTCCCACATCCGTGTTTACAAACCAACAAGCCACCTTCTCACAAGCAGCACAACAACAACCATCTCAAGCTCCACCAACCTCATCCTTCACAAGCTATCCATTCCCAATACCCAGTGCTTTTCAACAAGTTCCTCCACCTCAGCAAAAAATTTCATCCCATTTCGCAAGTTGTCCTACCCAGTCACCCTTTGCTTCAAGCTTCCCTACATCAGTTCCACCCTTAAGCAATGCGGGAATACACCCAACTTATATCGGTCAACTACAGAGCCAAGTTTAGCAAAGACCATCCTATCAGTAAGCTGCATCATTCCATCAGCCACCCCCGCAGCAACCATACTATCAGTCACAGTAGCAAGTCCCCGTCATCCCACAACACCAACAAGCAGTCTCATATCCATCACTGCAACATCCCCCTATGCCACATCAGCAGTATCCTCCCCAGCAAGCATCACTCCAAGATCCACTCCAATCTACCTATCCCGTTGGGCCATCTCCATATCCCACTCCACAATATCCACCTCAAATGGGAGTACCTACTCAAACACCAATCAATGCTGAATGGGAAGCCATGAAGAACGCACTTAAAGAGCTTCAAACCGGTATCGATAGCAAAACCTACAAGTTTGAGGAGGTGTGTCCTTATCCGTTTGACCGATCCATTACCGCTATACCTTTCCCCAAGCACTTTAAGACACTTAAATTTGATAAATATCAGGGAAAAGGAGATCCAGTCAATCATATTAAAGAATTCTATATGGCATGCCAAGAAGTGGCTTATAGTGATAACTATCTCCTACACCTATTCCCCAAAAGCTTGGGAGGAACCGTTGTTGAATGGTTCTACAAAATACCATGTGGGACTATCACAACCTTTGCTAAACTTTCTAAGAAGTTCATTGCCCACTATGCCCACAATGTTGAGAATGAGTTGACCTTGTTAGATCTCTGCAACTCAAAACAGAAAGATGGAGAAAGCCTAGCAGAATACTTGCAACGATGGCAGAACCTTACTACCAGGTTATCATACCAGCCACCTGAAAAGCATTTGACCAAAATCTTTATTGATAATCTGCATCCTAAGTTATCCCACTTCATGAGAATGAATTGTCTCCAAACCTATCAAGATATCAAGAGCAAGGGGATAGGTATTGAAAAGGCCCTCCTAGATGAAGGCACAATCCGGCACTTCAAAAATGATGCCCAAAAACCCAGCAATGATAAATCCTGTTACTGGAATCGTAACAAGAATGTTGTTACTGATGGAGCCACTGATACCAAGCATGTCCAATTTGTTGTAGCTAGTCCTCCATCAACTCCTGCATACCAACAACAACAAGCACCCATCCATCAGCAACCTCCTCAAGTCCATCAACAAGCCATGCAACAATATCATTCTTAGAATAATCAGCAGAATTATCAGCAACAAGCCCATCAAGCTTATCAAGGTAACCCAAACAATCAAGTCAATGCCATCAATATTGCTCCCAAGCAGAACAAACTCAGAGCTCAAAATTATCCAAAGAAGACCTTCACACCGCTGGGTGAAGCTCTGGATGTTATCTTTCATCGGATGGCCAAGGCCAACTTGATTACATATCCACCAATTCAGCCAGTTGATGATACCACTCCCAAGCCTGATTGGTACAAAGATCATGAGTACTGTGATTATCATCATGTCAAAGGACACACTACCCTGAAGTGTATGAGACTCAAAAACTATATCCAAGATCTCATTGATCAAAAAGAGATTCAAGTAGATACACCTACTCAAGCCTCACCAAATGCCAATTTACAAATCTATCAGAATGTGTTCCCACAACACAATACTGGGAAGAATCAAGCTAATACCAATCATCCCTAGAATCATGGTAAAGGCAAGCAAGAAGATCACACTACTACCTACATCAATTATGATAAATTTTTTGGATGTATAACCCAAGTTGAGCCCACAGTTAATACCATCCATGTCAGAGGAGCAGACAGTCAATGTGTTGTTACCACCCGTAGGGGTCGGATAACTATTGTTGGTGCCCGTCTAAGGCCAATACAAAATGCACAGAATGCATAGTACAACCTCATAGAACATCTTGGGAATACACCAGCCCAAATATCCATCTTGGACCTTCTCTGCACTTCACCTCTCCATCAGGAGATCCTCGACCGAGCTCTCAAAGAAGGACATGTCCCCACAGACATTAACACCACCCAGTTTGAGACCCTTGTGGGACATCTATCTGTAGCCTATGCTTTATCCTTCAAACCATCTGACATTCCAGTCATTGCACCTGACCATACTCTCCCTCTCCACATCGTCGTCATGGTCAGAGACTTTACCATCAAACAGGTCTTAATAGATAATGGCTCAGCCCTAAACTTGTGTACTTTGAAATTCATTCAGTAGATTGGGTTCACCCAGGCCGATATAGCACATGAAGTGATCACTATCAAAGCCTATGACAACTTGGAGTGTACCTCTGAAGGTACCATTACTTTTCCCATTCAGTTGGGCCCAGCAACACAGGATACTATTTGCCATGTTGTTGATCTTGACCTACCATTTAATGTCCTCCTAGGCTGACCATGGATTCATTCCATTAAGGCTGTACCATCTACTTACCATTAGTGCATCAAATTTCTGCATCAAGGCACTGAGGTTACCATCCATGCTAACCCCCAACCCTTCACATACTATCATGCAATGGAAGCATCATTCCCTCACTCCACTCATTGTCCTGGAACTGACATTGGTACTTCTATTGCTAGCTCATCCCGATCCCATTGCGATCTAGAAACCATTCTCACCTCCACCCTATCTTCCATCAAGATCAATATCCAAGGTTGTGGTAAATATAGCCTACATGATGCATTTTCCGTAGGGGCCCTCCCGCTTAATCCACATACTCAAGGGCACCCAGATCACCAAAGCAAGCCTATTGAAGAGCATCATGAAATCAAGAAAATCGGATCTATGACTTTTGAATCCCATGGCAACATAAATAGTCAAGAGATGGATCCTGACATAAATAGGTGGTTGTATAAATAACCCCCATCACCTGACACTCAACTTCTTGGCTATTTCAAAGATAAATATCCAAAACAATATAAGTATACCACTGAACAATGGCACTATCAAGGCGGTGGTCTAGGGCCACAAGAAGGCAGCAACCAATATCCCATCACACCATCAAAGAATCCTGAACATCAGGGTCTTCATTTTAATACCCCTCACCTGCATATACAAGGGCCCAATACCGCAACTAGGGGCACCAACATGACTAGCATTCCCCTCTTAAATAGCCAGGATGACCTCGTAGAGATCAAAGACATCCCTGAAGAGAAAGAAATCAGGTCCTATGATGATATCTTTGACGATGACACCCTCCTGGGGACTTCTGTCCTCCGACAACTTGCCATCAATCTCATAGAACTTCCCCTCACCCACCTTGAACTCATAGACTGGGACCAACCAAGCATTACACACATCGATGAGTTCCAAAGCATGGAAGCACTCCTGGAATTCATGGGGGCATCAGGCCCACAATCAGTTCACAATTCAGAGTCAACTCACATCTATAAGCTTGACCCAGAAGGATACTTCGGAGAGGAGGCAAGCTTTAGCTGCAAAAGAGAAATAGAAAGAGTAAAACATGAGTCCTTATGTGAAAACCCTTCTGGGGCACATTTTGATTCCAAAAAAGTAAAAATAAAGAGCGTATCTTCTAGTGAAAACTTGGCAATTCAAGCGCTAGAAGACGAAGACTTGCCTCTTCCTCCCATCCAGGATTACAGACTTGAGCAGTCACCTATCATCATAGAAGAAACCAAGCCAGTCAACTTAGGTACAGAGGAATGTCCGAGGATCACCTACATTGTAGCCAACATGACAGAAGGTGAAGAAATGGCTTTCACTGTGCTCCTTCAAGAAGCTACTACAAACTTTGCATGGTCATACGCACACATGCCTGGACTTGATCCTAAACTTGTTGTTCATCATCTAGCCGTAGACCCCAATGTTAAGCCAGTAAAGCAGAAGCTATACAAAATGCATCCCAAAGTAGCTCTATTGGTAAAATCAGAACTAGAAAAGCTCCTGGATGCAAAGATTATCAGAGCTATAGATTACTCAGATTGGATCTCCAACATGGTACCTGTCACAAAGCCTTCTGGTGACATCCGAATTTGTACAGATTTTAGGGACCTAAACAAGGCATGTCCTAAAGATGATCTCCCGCTACCTAACATAGACATGATCATAGATCTTACAGTGGGTCATGAAATGTTGTCACTAATGGATGGTTTCTCTGGATACAATCAAATTCATATAGCAACAGAAGACCAACACAAAATAGCATTCACCACTCCATGGGGTACCTTTTTCTATAACATGATGCCCTTTGGTCTAAAGAATGTAGGAGCCACATATCAGAGAGCGATGACAGCAATCTTCCATGACATGATCCACAAGATCCTAGAGGACTATGTGGATGATATTCTTGCAAAATCAAAGACACACCATGAACACCTTGACATTCTTGAGAGTGTGTTTGATCGCCTGCAGCACTATGGGTTACGGCTCAATCCAAAGAAATGTGTCTTTGGTGTTACATCTGGAAAGCTCCTAGGTTTCATAATATCATGATGAGGCATAGAGATTGACCCTAAAAAGGTCAAATTAATAACAGAAATGCCTCCCCCAAGAACACTTAGATAGCTCAGAAGCCTACAAGGAAAGCTTCAATCAGTACGTTGGTTCATTTCTCAACTAGCAAACAAGTGCCAACCTTTCACACATCTTTTATGCAAAGACACAAGCTTCAAATGGGATCCCATATGTCAGAGAAGCTTTGATAAGCTCAAGGAGTATCTAGCCAATTCTCCAATCCTAGTACCACCAGTTCCAGGATGCCCTCTCATACTCTACATCTCAGCAACCACTATAGCACTGGGGGCACTCCTAGCTCAGCATGATGACGAAAACAAAGAGAGAGCCATCTACTACATTAGTCAAATTCTTGTAGGCTATGAGCTTAATTACTCACCCATGGAAAAAGCATGCCTTGCAGTGGTCTTTGCCACTCAAAAGCTTAGACATTACATGCTCAGTCACACAATCAAGCTCATTTCAAAGGTGGACCCCCTCAAATATCTACTATCAAAGACAACTCTCACAGGCCGTATGGCAAAATGGGTCATGATACTCAGCGAGTTTGACATCCAGTACATAGATCGAAAAGCAATCAAAGGGCAAGTCATTGCTGATCAGTTAGCAGAAGCACCACTGGTGGATGCTTATCCACTAATCATGGAATTCCCTAATGAACACTTATGTATGATTGAAGAGCAGCCCATGTGGAAACTATACTTTGATGGCTCCTACACATCACATGGATCAGGGGCAGGAATCCTATCCGTCACACCTCAAGGTGACTACATCCCAAAGTCATTCAAATTGGGATTTTCATGTACCAACAACATTGCAGAATATGAGGCACTCATCTTAGGTCTCAAAATAGCCATTCAATGGAATATCACAAAACTGCAAGTGTTCGGTGATTCACAGCTGATTATCAAGCAAGTACTAGATGAATATCAGACAAAGGATGACAAGCTGCTACCTTACAAAGAACTTGTGGATAGATTGAAAGAGCATTTCCTAAATCTACAATTCACACAGATACCCAGCCTTCAGAACAAAGCAGCAGATGCAATGGAAACTATTGGGTCCTTGTTAGAAATCCCACGTGACGCATCACAGTATGAATTCCTAGTCGAGCAGCTACATACACTAGCTTATGAGAATGCCAATGCAGAAATGGTGTGTGTCTTGGTTGGTCCCCAGCCCCCGTGGTACCACGACATCCATGCATATCTAAAGAATGGTATCATATCTCCCCATCTCACCAATAACCAATGCCAAAACCTTATCCCCAGAGCTTCCCACTACACTCTTGTAGCCAACACCCTTTATCGTCGAGGGTATCACAATATCCTCTCTAGGTGTTTAGATTCAAACAAGGCCATCCTGGCTTTACAAGAGGTCCACGCTGGAATTTACGGTGCCCACATGAGTGGCATGGTTCTAGCTAAGCAGTTGCTTCGAGTTGGGTATTATTGGCCAACCATGGAACATGATGCTTGTGAGTTTGTCATAAAATGTTTACCATGTCAACAACATGCAAATTTGATTCATGCACCAGCACAAGATTTGCAGCCCATTGTGCCACCTTGGCCATTTTCATGTTGGGGCTTCGACCTTGTCAGCTTAATCACTCCCCTTTCCTCGGATGGACACAAGTACATAATAACTACCATAGAGTACTTCACCAAATGGGTTGAAGCAATCCCGCTCACCCTCACTACTGGCATCCAAATATCCAAGTTCATCCTTTACCACATCATTTGTCGCTTTGGCATACCATCTACCATCTTCACTGACCATGGCACACCTTTTGAAAACCAACATGTGGATGATCTGTGTGCTAGACTCCACATCCATCACCATTTCTCCAGTCCATATTTCCCTCAAGGAAATGGCCAAGCTGAGGCAACCAACAAAAATATCCTGAAAATCCTCAAGAAGGTTGTCAATGATTCTGGTCATGACTGGCACCTCCAAATTAATCTTGCCCTTTGGGCCTATCGTACTTCTTATCGCACTCCCATAGGCACCACCCCATATTCCCTTATATATGGTGCTGAAGCCCTTCTACCCATCATTGTGAGTCTCCATGAAAAACTACACCACTGATGAAGACTATCGTGTGGCCCATCTCACACAGCTAGACCTGTTAGATGAAAAGAGACAACAAGCCTATGATCACCTGGTTGCATACCAAAATTGACTCAAAAGGAATTATAACAAGAAGGTCCATCCCAAACAATTTCAAGTCAGTGACATGGTCCTCAAAGAAAATCAGAAAGTCCAAGCAAACAGAGAAAAGAAAGGCAAGTTTGAGCCTACTTGGTTGGGCCCCTATGTTGTCACAGCATGCTTCAGCTCTGGCGCTTATCAATTATCTACACCAGAAGGTGAGCCTTTGAATGATCCAATCAACATCATACATTTGAAGAGGTTCTATGCTTGAACTAGATCTACATATTCAGAAAATCTATAAAAATTGGGAAAAGTAGAAAAATACAAAAAAAGAAAAAAAAAAAAAAGAAAAACAATCGTCCAATGGTGAAAACTTGGCAATTCAAGCGCCTTGGACAAGTATGTTGGTGAAAACCTAGCAAACAGGCACCATACATAGTGGACTGAGTCATTATCTATCAAACTCCCATCCCTCCATCCCAACATCTCAATCCTTTTTCTACCATCCCCATCCCCATCCACCCTCCCCCAACATTCCTCTTTTTCATCATCCTCCAGCAAATCCGCAATCCCACCTGCCCATATCTTATACCCTATCTTGTACCATCTCTTGCACATATCTTGCACATATTTTGTACCATATCCTGTATATCCTGTATAGCGCAATCTTATCCTGTACCATATCCTATATAGTGAGATCTTCCTATCCCCAATCCTGAGCTTTTATCCATATCTATTGTAAATGTCTTCCTGTCCATTGTACATATGCTCATGTTTTGTTGTACATAATCCTTGTTAGTCTTGCAGCAGCCTTTGATCAGAACATCTTGTCCTACCCAGCCTTGTACTTCCGCAATATCAATTTTTGACTATCCTTGATCATCGTGACTATCTTTGAACTGCATCATTTGCCAATCAGTAACATAGCATTCTCCCCACCAGCATCGGGTCCGCACAGATGTATGCTTCTATTTTGTCTGACCTAAGCCTAATCACGGGTCCCCTCAGTTGTATCCTTCCTATCTGACCTAATCTTCCACCAAGCACACCAGGTCCATGTTTATCCTTCCACGCGTTCAGACCAATCTTCCTGCCATCAATCAAATCAATCAGATCAAATCTCTCTCCTTGGCAAAGGATGTCTTTTTGGAGTTCTCATTTTGGTCTTGGATTTTGTCCTTTGGATCTTGTTAATCTTTTACGGCTTCTCATTGTTCTCTACTCAAAGTCACCACGATCCTTTATATCATGGTGTGCAGCGAATGAGGACAATCTGGGGCAAGGTCTTTTGATCTTTTACTTCTGTCTGTGAGTCAGTCGTGTGTTTGTGGTTTCTTCAGCATCGTTTCCACCATGCTTCCTCTTGGGTTCATGCGTGATGCTGGGGCAACCCTGCGTGTCTTTTTAGCGTCAGTCCTCTGCAACGCCAGTGACAAGGCCTCGTGATCCCAGTATCCTTGGTAGGTCTCTAGCATTGCTATATTAAACTAGGTTGTGCTCTCCACATTTGCACTTGGAGCTTCCCCAAATCCCCTGCATCTTGCATCATATAGATTAATCTTGCATCTTGCATCTCTCATGTAGCTACATCCTGCATTTTGCATTTCATCTCATCTTGCATTCACCCATCTTTGCTCTTGGAAGCTTGGTTATTTATCTCCCCTTCTTCCTAGGCCCTTCCTTCTTTGTTTCCTTTCGAGAAAATTCCACAACATTTACTCCTTGCATTATTTTCTCGAGGGGGCACAACCCCTCATTCCTCTAAATTTTAGCCTCGGGCATCTTATTTTCTTGTCTTTGACACCATGCCACTTGCGGCATCGCATCAAAGAGGGGCAAAATGTAGACACCTAAAAATCCTTTAGAAAATAAAGTATTTTTATTTTCTGAAAAATCCCTGATGACATCATCATTTGTTAATTAATTATTTATTTAATTAATTAATTTATTTTTATGTCATTAAATCCTTTTATCTTAATTAAAAATATTTAATTAAGAAATCCCTCCCAAAAATGTTTAAATCTTATTTAAACATTATTTCCCTATTTATTAATTATTTTAATTAATAAACTGACCAAAATCTCCAAAATAAATTATTTATTTATTTTTTGCCCAAAACTTGGCCAATTTCCTTAAGACCACTAACCTCTTCCAGAATCTTCTAATCCTTCTTTAATTTTGATTAAAGGCTAATCCCATCATTTCCTAACCCTAATCCCAACTCAAGATATTTAATTAAGATTAAATATTAATCCTCAATTCCTAATTTACCCTAGGAAAACTCTAGACTCTTCTAGAACTTTCCTAATCCTTCCCTAAACCCATTTAGGAGAAATTACCTACTTTCCCTAAACTAATCTAAGTCTCCTTTGACTCCTAGTCAAACCCTACCCCTAATGAGCCTCAAACTCATTAAAGCCTTTGAGATAAATAAAACTTTATTTATTTCCTAAATTCCATATTTATCCTTAGAAAGCCTAGAATTTTCTAGAAAGTCTTTATCCTCATCCAAAGCCTAGACTCTTCTAGAAAGTCTTCATCCTTATCCCCTTGACTCCAACTCTAACCTTACCCCAAACTCTAACCTATCCTCTTAACCCAAACCTTTCCAAAAGCCTATAAATACTCTCATTTCTAAGAGCAAATCATCCACTTTTATTTTCAAGTAATAGTAATCTTATAATGCCATTTTCATGTTAGATCATAGCTTAAAATCAACTAATTGTTAGATTTCTTTGTTTTCTTCAAGCTTTTTTAGCACATCATAGCTTAGCAATAAATGGATTAACATAGTTTCTTTCTTTATTTAGAATAGCATATAGCATCAAATCTCCATTAAAGCATTATTTTGAGTTCTTGAAGCTTTAGGGGCAATTTTGGGTGTTCTACCCAATATTGTGCCACTTTTTGGGGTTTTCATGGATCTCAATCCATCTTAGTATGCATTAGAATATGCTCCAAGTGCTTAGAGAGCACACCCACATCCCCTTAAGCAAGAGCAAATCAAACAGTGCTTGGGTGCACCTGTTTAAGCTCAATCTGAGGTGACTAGCTTAGAGTTTTCCTTGTTTTGGATTGTTTTCATGTTAGGTTAAAATCTAATCTTTGTTTGGCTTGAAGCTTTCAAAACAGGTGTCCTCAAAAGCCTAGTCCACAAATATGTAGAACAATAGAGGTTTCCCTTGAATAAGAGCCATTAGTATTGGTGGATTTTCCAAATACTCTTCAATTTGATTGAAGTTATTTTCACATGTCTCATCCCACTTGAAAGTGATTCCTTTGTGTAATATTTTTGTGAACATTTGTGCCTTATCCACTAGCTGATAAATGAACTATCTTATTGATTGCAACTTGCCTTGTAATGTCCTTATTTGGCTAATATTCTTCGGAGGTTGCATTGCTATGATTTCTTTCACCTTTTCTAGATCTAATTCAATATATTTAATTGAGACTATATAGCCTAAGATTTTCCTGGATGTCACTCCAAGGCACATTTCTTTGGATTGAGTCTTAGTTTGAATTGTTCCACTCTATCAAAGATCTTTCCCAAATCTATTATATGATTTGTTTTGTTAACTAATTTTTCCAATGTGTTGTCCACACAATTCTTCATATTCATGTGCATCATGTCATAAAATATGGTAGTCATTTCCCATTGATAAGTTGTACCATCATTTTTTAGCCCAAATGGCATCAAGTTCCAACAAAAGATCCCCCATGCACATGTAAAGGTTATCTTTTCTTGGTCCCAAGCTTCTATCTTAATTTAATTGTAGCTATAAAAATATCCATGAGTGAATAAATTTCATAACCTATTGTAAGATCTATGATCATGTCAATGTTCAGTAGCAAGAAATCATCTTTGGGACAAGATCTATTAAGATCTCTAAAATTAGTACACACCCTAATTGATTTTTATGGTATAGATATAGGAATAATGTTGGAAATCCACTCAGCATAATCTCTTTCTCTTATGAAACCATCTTTTAGGACCTTTTCCAATTCCACTTTGACTAGTAGTACCACATGGGGGTACATTATCCTCAGGTTCTATTTAACTGGTTTAACCCCAGGTGCTATAGATAAGTGATGCATTATTAAATCAAGATCAAGACCCAACATATCTTAATAGGACCATGCAAATTTTATTGTATTCTCCGTAAATAATTGAATGAATTATTGTTTTTCTTCTTTCAACAAGGATTGAGAAATGTGTACCAGTTGAGGAGCTTATATTTTTCCCAAGTTAATTGGCTATGTAGGCTCAATCAGCATTGATTACCTTTCCTAAAAGTCAAGAAGAATATCAAATTTTCCATCTTCATGTGCCTTAGAGAGGTTTTCACCTTTATATGCATCGTTTATTTTTACTATATTTGGATCTGATACTTCCACTAGGTGGTTTTCACCATCGAATCTCTTTTTCTTTTTCTTTTTCTTTTTCTTCTTTATACTAAGAAACTTGATATCCTCCACTATCATACTCATGCTAGAATTACTGATGGAAGAATTGAAGGGTTCAATAGAATTTAGATAACAAGCTATAGCATAGTCATTTAGAAAATTAACTAGGTCTATGGGTTAATCTTGGTTCCATTCAGTGAGTTCAAGATGCAATAAGGATAATTAGTCATTAGGATAATTTTCAATGGGATCAAGGGACATGATCATGTTATCATCAAAACTACCAACTGAAAAGATGAGTTTTGCAAAGTTACTCTCCGAGGGATTATTTAGATGGTTAAGAATCTAAGCATCGTCACTTGAGTCATTACTGGTATTATGAGGACCTAATCCAAAATGTCTAGCATTTTATCTTTGCTCCTCTTCTAGTTGATACACATACTTGTGAATCACATCTACTTCAATCTCCATTGTTGCATCAGAATATATTTCCCACTCATAGTCATGTTAATCTATTTGACTCTCTTTTGACAAATTTAAGAAATGTGCAATTATCATTGGTGTTTCTTCATCATTATGATTGATCTCAAGCTCTTGAATAGGTTTTTGTTGAGACACAAAGGACTTTCCATGATGGATAAAACTCACTTATGATCGGTTTTCTCCTTAATGTATATTTTTTTCTTCTTTTCTTTGTTTTTTCACTTCTTGTGATGATTGTTGGGGTAAAATTGATTCTTCTTGATTTGAAATTTCTCTTAGTTGTTGTAGTATATAGGTTTCTCCTTGATAATTAATGTTCTCTTCTTGTATGTGTAACAACCTTTGAAATTAGAATAGTAAAAATTCTTTTTCTTCTTCAGATTCATCTTCTTCATCAAAGATGGGACCATCTCGAGACAAAGGATTAGCCTCCTCTTCTTTGTATCCTAATCCTATTTTGTCTTTTGGATTTCTAAAGATCATGTTCATAGGTTATACAAGTCCTTGTTTGTTCTTTCCAATTAGTCCTTGGCCTTTGTACCCCATTTTATGCATTATATGGTAGCCCTTCCCATATTTTTGAGGAGATATTTCCACATTTTTAACTTCTTTGTTCAATTTTTCTTCTGTGTCTCTATATAGCTAGTTTAAGATAGCTTTCTCTTCATTCTCATCAACTAAAGAAGTAGTGGCTTTTACAAAGGTCCCATCATGAATTGTCAATGGTTTTGAACTAGAAGGTATAGAGGATGATGATGGTTTCCCATAATATCTCAAAGATGTGGGTAGAGAATCCATGGGAGGTAGTTGATCAAGTCTATATTCTCCCTTTCCATTGTATTTAATCTTCAACTTTTTCTTAAAATCTCTCAATATTGTATCATTAGATTTTTCATCTTTTCTCTCTCTAGAGGCTTCTCTATTATGTGGTACCATGCTATCAATGTCTTTTCTTAAACTATTGCAAGAGTAAATGGTATTTGTTGATATGAATACCTGAACTCCCTTATAAGGAAACTTTACACATTGGTGATAAGTTGAAGGCATTGCCTACATATCATGGATCCAAGGCCTGCCTAATAGAATGTTGTATGCTAGAGGTAAGTCAAGGACTAAACATATGAAATCCCTCTCCATTGGTCCCACTCTGATTGGAAACATAAACAACCAAGCTTTGGATGATCTTTCTTCATCACCATACACATTTATAGTTATTTATCTTCAAGGATCTATTGCAAGCTCAAAGAATCCCAAGGCTTTTACCAAATTCAGAGTATAAATATTCAAACCAATGCATCCATCTATCAGTACATATTTGACACGATGCTTATGAATAAGAAATTCTATATGCAATGGATGTGGTGATGTTAGATGGCCAACCATGGCTTGAAATTGAATTACATCTAAATCCTTTGGAACAATTGTTTCTAATAGGGTTGTTTCAAGAATCTCTTTATGCAAAGGAGAGATTTTGAGCAATTCCAATATCAAGATCTGAGAAAGGGTACGTTGAAGCTGATTAGCCAATCTATAATTTGATGATGAAGATGATGATGCAATTTTATTAGAGGTTGAAGGTGTTTTTTTGGTTGGTTGTTTTGATGAGAAACCTTTGAGAGTGACTTTTTATTGACTTATAGTTGCCACATTAGAGGATTTATATTTGTCTTTGTCTTTGATGATTATAATGTTGATTGACTAATCATGTGATTTTAGGATGTTTATCTCATCATCCCCTTCCTTTTGATTAAACATTGGATTATCATATAGTGTAGGAATTTCATTGATGAACTATTCAATGATGGATTGTTCACAAATTTCCAGCATGTTGATCACATTGTCATTAGAATAGGTATAATTGATCTTTGCATCTTTGGAGTTTAAAGATCCACCTTTCTCATAATTAGGCAATGATTCCTTGAATGTTGTGTGATCATTATTAGATTTGTGTCCATAAACTTTGATTGTCTCATTTTTAATCAAATCTTGAATCACATGTTTGAGCTTCATGCATTTGTTTGTCTTGTGACCTTTGGTTCTGTGATATTCACAATAATGATCATCATTCCAATATTTAGGTTTGATTTTTGGTTCTCATCTTTGTGACTCTAGAAAAGTAATGATTTTGTTTTCTAGAAGGGTTTTTAATGCTACTTTGAGTGGTTCTTCAAGAGAAGTGAACTTTCTCTTAAGTGTTGATACCCAATGTGCTTTGTCTTTATTTGATCCTTGATTACCTCTAGGAGAAGATGTAGCATTTGGAGTTTTAGTAGATTGAATGTTACTTGAGAGTTTTTTTCCAAAGGAATATGATTTTTCAAGTGTTAGTTACCACACATGAAAGACAAAAGACACGATTGTCAAGTCTCTAAAATTCTAACAGTAAGTGTATGTTCTTTGGTCTTGAAGAAGACTTGATTTCCACTAGTTTTTCATAAATGAAGTCAATAAAACATGCTTAACCCTAAGGAATTGGCTAAGTAATCAAAATATTTTCCCACAACTTGATATCCCTTTGGCTCACATAGTCTCATCACCACTTAAAGGGCACCCGTGTCTCCTTGCACAAATATTATGAAACTTTTGAAGGTGATCCAAGTGGCCACTATTCTAAGGTATTTAGTAAGTGCATCCATTTAAAATCATCTTATGAATGTCAATACAAGGCCTCATGGTAACGTAAATTATATTGAGGTCCTACAGACCGCTAGAGGATTCCAAGCATAAGATAGTTTTTCCCTTCGAGGTTTTAGCCTCAAGAAGGTATTAATTTATAGTGGATCGAAAGGAGTTGGATTTAGCTCTGTTTCCACTTAGGTCATCCTCACAGGGTGAGTACTTTTTCCCACTACAATAGGCCCTCTACAAGGTAAAATGATAGTAAAAGTGGATAACAACTAAGGGTCTATATTTTGTATTACCCTCAAGGAGTAAGAGCATACTTTCCTACTAAAATTGCTTCTCCCAAACACTCCAAACACACATTCATTTACCTAGGATTTATTTATAAGTGCAAATCAAGTAGGTCTAGGTTTTTTATTGTATTAAAGAGACAAGAGCATACTTCCCTACTACTTTATGAATCACTACAAGTAAATCCTTTAATTAATCTAGATTCTTAAGAAATAAGCTAATTAAAGACATGAAGTTTTCTTTAATCTCCTTGGCAACCTACAAGATAAGCATTAGTAGTTTGATTGTTTTATGTTTTTAACAAACATCTTCCAAGAAATAGTTAAGCTTTTAATATCATCAGAATATCTTATATTGTCTGCTTAACCCGATACAATTAATCTCATATACGACTTAATATACCATCTTGTACAATCAATAAAACTAGATACAACTAATAATGACCCCCTATACAACTAATAACTTCATACAAGCAAGGATAGGGGTTTATACAATGTCATATACCTATTAAATCCTGGATCAACTTCATATAATTATCTACTCATCAAGAACCTGCAAGTACAAAAAATGTCAGAATTTAACGAGAATTATGGGACTCAAGCCCCATGGTGGGTGCAAAAAAAGTGTATGTAGAAATATGTCTATATACCTACAACACAAGCACTTCAATGAATCATTAATTCAATTGGTTAGTACAAAGAATACATCAAATAAACTCAATTAACCAATAAAAAAAAGACTCGTTGCTTCCTAGACATAGAGAGTATAATCTAATTGTGATTTTTCTCTCAGAATTGTGCATAGATCAATGACTTGAAACTTTGAAATGGGAGATTATAAGAGATTGCACCTAAATGAATGCAAATTATGATTATTAACATGATTCTAGCTATGAATTTGAATAGAAATATGCGATATTAAAATCTAAAATTATATGATTTATGAATATACATGTAAAATTCTATGATGAAATAAAATGTGATTGATTCTAGAAGGCTCAACTAACACTAAAATGATCTCAAAATGCAAGTATGGATTCTAGAGACAATTTAGCATTATCTCCCTGCAAATGAACTAGATGGATCCAATGATCTTGATTGAGATTCTTTTATAGAATTGAATTGAATTTGAGTGGTTGAGATGCATCCTTGAGGGACGGTTGAGATTGAGTCCCCAAGTGATCCATGTGATCAAGCTTCATTGGAAAGATTTAAGTTATTTGTCCTTTAGTGGTGAGTGTGTAAATAGGAAAATTATTTAATTCCTTTTAATTAATTACTCTAGCCATGGGATTTTAGACTTTGATTTAATTAACTAAGCTAAGAGAATTAATTGATTGATTGATCTTTCTTTTTTTTTGCAAAAAATTTATATTTATATTAATATTAATCAACTGGTTCAAAAGGGCTCCTGGAGAAAGACCCAGGAAAGAAAACTTCGTTCATGACCCATCAAAATATAAACATGAGGTCTAGATTAAGAGAAAATATCTAGGAACCTCAAGACCCCCCAAGGCCATGAAAAGCCTACTTACAATTTACATAAGAGCATCCCAAATACAGAGAAGGCCTGCCCCAAGGGCATATAAAAACCCCCATTACAAAATTTTCCAAAGAGCCCCCCAAAAATATCTAGTAGCAAATATTACATGATATTAAATATGAAGAGACCTAGGCTACTTTAATCAATAAACCGAGATAAAAAACAATTATACAATATCTTAATTACAATATGAGACCACCCTGGTAATCGGTTTGAGCTTCAAAGGCAAAAAGGCATGTCAGCCGAGAGAATCAATAATGAACAAAATATGCCAACCGTTGGACAAAATCAAATGCCCCATGTATGACCGAGGTCATGCAAAAATAATAGCAATCCACATGAAAACCTGGATATAGACATCTGCAAGAAAATTATTAGTACAAAAAGTGACCACAGTAAAACCATGAGAAAATTATGGAACACCTCCACAACCGAACTGTGAAGGGGGAGTGAAAAATAGGGAACTCCATAAATGATTTGCTTGATGATGTAACACAGCCTCCGAGCCTAAGATATTTAGTGAGGAGTTGGAGGAGGAAAAAGAGTCACCAGCATAAGAAGCCACACCTAAAACAATGCCAACATTATGTGAAGGAGAGTTACCACCCTCCGCAGTAGAAGAAACTACTGATGGAACCAAAAAATGGGCATGATACATTAAACCAAGAACAACATAAGTTCTTGCGAAAGCCTTACTTCTATAGCCTAGCTCGAGAGGAACCCTGTTAAGGGCACGATCAAGAGGCATAATGGTAGAAGATGAAATCAAAACTTTATCATAGCTAACAATATTACAAACTTATCAAAATTAAAAAGCAAATGTCATGGAAATATTCCACCAATATGGGCATCACCCTGCCAGAAGTTATAGCCCTACACTGCTGAAAGCAAACTGTTGTCTTGAAGAAAACCAGGTAATATGATCACATTGGCAATATTAGACAACAAAGACCAAGATTGAGATATGTCGAGTAGGTTAGAACAGAAAATAGAGAGTAATTGGGAGGGGAATATGATCCATTTAAACCGTGTAGATAAAACCTACTCACCAATTAGCCTCTGAATACACCTGCAACATTTTGGGCAGTGAATGATAAAAATGGAAGCTAGAGAGTCATCATATATAGTATCTTCAAATAGAATTTCCAATTCTGATGGTTTAAAACAAACTCGAAGGTTGAAGGGACTAAATTCATCAAAGCATCTGTTAGCAACCATGAGAAGAAAACTAGAAGGTATGTGAAAATAAAGCCAAGCAACAACATTTATAAAGAGGAAAATACATCATAAGGAAAGATGAGCCTTTGATATAATGAATGTAGCAACCATATAGCTCACCCCGTACAAAGAATTAATGATCAAATAGAAAATAAAATCTGCTACACAAGGGAGATAGATTTAAGAAGTCATGTGATGACACAACCGAAAAGATATCCTACACACTAGAAATTAATAAAAAGATTAGAGCATACAAGAAATAAATGAAGTGCAGAAGATATTGTAGACACCTAAAAATCCTTTAGAAAATAAAGTATTTTTATTTTCTGAAAAATCCCTGATGACATCATCATTTATTAATTAATTAATTATTTTATTTATTTATTTATTTTTATGTCATTAAATCCCTTTATCTTAATTTAAAATATTTAATTAAGGAATCCCTCCCAAAAATGTTTAAATCTTATTTAAACATTATCTCCTTATTTATTAATTATTTTAATTAATAAATTGACCAAAAATCCCAAAATAAATAATTTATTTATTTTTTACCCAAAACTTGGCCAATTTCCTTAAGACCACTAACCTCTTCCAAAATCTTCTAATCCCTTCTTAATTTCGATTAAAAGGCTAATCCCATCTTTTCTAACCCTAATCCCAAGGCTAAATATTTAATTAAGATTAAATATTTAAATTTCATATTTATTGAAAATATTTCAATAAATATTCCCAAACTTAAGCTTTTGGAATGAATAAACTTTTATTCCATAAAACCTAAGAAAACTCTAGACTCTTCTAGAAACTTCTCAACCCAACCTCTTCACCCATCCTAATCCTAAAATCCCCTAATCCTAATCCTAATTCCTCCCTTAACCTTGTCACATTCCCTAAACAAGGTTAGCCAACTCCTAAGCTTGACCCAAAGTCAACAAACTTCTAGAGGCTTCTCTTACATGCATTGAAGGCATTAAGGCCTCCTTATCCCTCTTACGTGCATTTATGGTGCATTTAAGAAGCCCCTCACCCCTTTCTTACACCCTTTGACCTTAGGCACATTTCCCAAATTGTGCACATTCCTCCCATCTTTCAACCCAATCCCCTTATGACACTTGTCACAAGGAGATAACCCTTCCCCTAATGAGCCTCAAACTCATTAAAGCTTTTGAGATAAATAATTCTTTATTTATCTCCTAAATTCCATATTTATCCTTAGAAAGCCTAGACTCTTCTAGAAAGTCTTCATCCTTATCCCCTTGACTCAACCCCTAACCTTACCCCAAACTCTAACCTTTCTTCCTAACCCAAGCCCTTAGGAAATCCTATAAATACTCCCTCTTCCAAGAGAAATTCATTAGCTTAGTTTTTATCATTTATGCATTGTTATCATGAGCATTTTTAGCTAGATCATCTTAGCATACATCTTAATTGTTAGATTTCTTCATGTTTTTCATGTTTTCTAACACATCTTAGAATAGCTTAATGGATTAATCTTAGTTCATATTTCAAGCTTTTCTCATCATTTATGCATCACCATAAATCCCTCTCCATGCATTTGAGAGCACACCCACATCCCTCTAATTGAAGCAAATCAAACATTTGCTCTATAGCACTTGTTTTTAGCAACAATTTTGAGGTGGCTTTGGTTTTGTTTTCATGTCTTATGCTATTTTTTAGTTCATGAACATGTTAGATTAGTCTAATGTTTGAATGTTTCAGCCTTTCAAGACAGGTAACAGGTTCAAAATCATAGTCTACAGATATGATATGTTGCATGTGTGATAGAAATCAAAGAGTACTCATTAATTGGAGCAACATGAAAAGGGTATCCTGATCATTTAATGATTGGCACAAACATTAGAATGGCTTGACATATCAATCAAAAAGTACACATTAATTGATGGAACTTGAAAGGGCATTCTGATCATTTAATGAATGGAAGAAGCATTAGTATGTCTTGAAAAAATAATCAGAGTAAAAACCCAACCAAATGTAGCTGTGAAAAAATGCTAAATTAGACCAATTCATCAGAAATTAAATCAAAAATTTGAGGGAATGAGGCCGAGGAAACTATAGTAGAGGGATAAGAAAAATGAAGCCCATTAGCGCCTTGGTTAGGAAGCATGTCTGTTAGCTTGTTTCCCTCTCTAAAAACATAGGAAATATAACATTCGGGTAACGAATCTAGTAAAGACCAAATCTGAGATAAAATGTAATGAATGTCTTGCAAAAGATACCCTTTTCACGCAAGCATTTATAACAACTGAAGAATCACCTTCAACATTAAGGGATTTAATATTCAGCTTTTTTGCAGCCGTAAGACCATACAAGAGTGCATAAGCTTCTACCAAATTATTAGTCCCTGAAGGAATAGGTCGGGCCTCAAAGAAAAGGGGAGAACCATATGAGTCCCAAAAAATGAAACCAACACCAAATTTCCTTGGGTTCCCTCTTGAGGAACTATCAAAATTCAGTTTAATAAAGCCATGTTGAGGGGGAGACCACATAATTAAAGCTCTGGTTTGAATTCTATCTTTAGGGTAGAGGAGAAAAGGTAGAGTAGAGAAAACTAGCCCCTTCCATTTCTATATAATGATACCATCCCAAGAAGAAAAACCCCAATTACCCCTAAACTTAGAAGTAAAAGCATTTGAGACCTCAACAATAGACTGATGGAGCCTATTCAATATTACATCCAGTGATGATATAGTATTGCGAAAAAATCTTTTGTTTCTCTCCCACCAAATGGACCACGAAATCAGAGAGGGAGCACAAATCCAAATACATGAAAACATAGATTTTGGAAATAATGTTGGCCAAGACTGAAACAAATCCCAAACAGTACAAGGGAGAGGCATAGAAGCTCAATTATTATTTATTGATTTAGGAGGAATTATGCAAGTAAATTGATGAAATTCACTAGCACACTTAGGTGATTAAATTGATTTTTTGCCTTGATTAGGGTTTAGGGAAAATTTGATTGAATTATAGGATGCTCAACTAACACTAAAATGGTCTCAAAATGCAAGTATGGGTTCTAGAGACAATTTAGCATTATCTCCCTATAAATGAACTAGATGGATCCAGTGTGCTTTGATTTATTTGATTTTATAGAATTGAATTGAGTTTGAATGGTTGAGATGCATCCTTGAGGGATGGTTGAGATTGAGTCTCCAAGTGATCCATGTGATCAAGCTTCATTGGAAGGATTTAATTTCTTTGTCCTTTAGTGGTGAGTGTGTAAATAGGACAATTATTTAATTCCTTTTAATTAATTACTCTAGCTATGGGATTTTAGACTTTAATTTAATTAATTAGGCTAAGAGAATTAATTAATTGATTGATTTTGATTAATGACATTTGAAGCTCGATTATTTATTATTGATTTAGGATGAATTGTGCAAGTAAATTGGTGAAATTCACTAGCACAATTAGGTGATTAAATTAATTTGATGCCTTCATTAGGGTTTAGGGAAAATTTGAGTGGATTTGATTGATTTAGGAATTTTGATAATACTAGCCCATTTTTAGGTGATTAAACAAGTTACAAATCCAAAAACAAAGAGTTTTGATTTGCATAAAGTAGACTTAGACACATATTTTTAGACTTGGAACAAGTGAAAAACCTAAGACCAATCCAATTACTTTCATATCTTGACACTTTTTGGCTGAATTGTGGAGGGAAATATCTACAAAGTCTCTTAATCCATAATTTGAAGACTCTGCTAACAAAGACACCTAGAGGACCAAGGTGCCTACCTTCGTAGTCTAGCACTTTTAGCTCCAAATTTTAATCACAGGTTCCTCTCTACGTCCCATTTCTAGATTTTTACTTCTAATTTGACTTAAATTAGTTATGTATCTTTTTTTAATACTGAAGATTGTTAATTTTGCATCATTTATAACTAGTCATTATTTTTTCACATCAAATCAAATTAAATAAAAAAGAGAAAATAATCATACACAACATTAAGCTCTTCTTTGGGACTGAAGTTGGATCTTGTTTTATATTTCTTCCAATGAATTATTTCGATTTGGGTATTAGTTTACATCTCTAGTCTAAGCTCTCATCTCTCAATACTTTCTATAGTTACATGTTCTTGCATTGATTATTATCCACCAACCACAAGTGGGTAATGCTCTATAATTTTCTTAGTAGCCAACATAATACAATTAGTATACATGAAGGATTATGGTTCATACATAAAAACAAATTGAGATCTTATTCATTTTTTTATCTTTTCAAGTCATTAAAGGGATTTAAATAGTACCAATAAATAATGAAAACCTTACTATGTTTATTTCCTATCTCATCATGATGTTATTGTTTAAGAATATCCTTAATATGATTGTATCTATAATATCATCTTTTACATATCAAGGGTTATTATAGAATTTTAATTTTATAACTTGTAATGTTGAAAGTTGTATCTTCATACAATTTCATGCTCATTTAGGGCTCACTTTGGTGCATATCCTTTCATACCACCAAATTTGACTAATTATATTTAAAAAAATGTTTGATTTTGGAAGTTTAACATCTTTTCTAGCTCCCTAACATATTTCCAACCTAGGAGGACTAAACTAGGGTGCCTAGTAACCATAGTCCCCCTAGACTATGGCACTAGGTGTCATTTTCTAGCTAAAAGGGGCCCAAAATTTAACACTTCAATGGTCAAAAAATGGTGAGTGGGAAAATTCTCATGATTTTGGCCCCTTCTTTGAATTTGTCAACATGTATGATGAGGATGAGTATAAAATAAAGCCTCACCCCATTATTTGTACATCTCATTCACATAACTCACTTCTCCCATAAATAATTTGAGCAAGTATTTCAATCATTTTCAAGGAAACAAAGGAGGAGGTCTAGCTTTCAAGGATTCAAGAATTGAATATGACATCCATCATAAAGTTCCTATTCATCCTTAATTAGTAAAGACGTGTACTAAACCCATCCTAACATCATCAACCTTTCATGAAGACTTCAAGTCAAGTAGAATTCATAGAAAATATATAACATTGTTAATTCAACATTTTACTTTAGATAGTGCCCCTTTCCTCCATGGGAAAGATCTCTTTTATAAATCATTTGTTGTAGGCGAGGTTAATTCCTCCCTAGGGCTTGAGTTAGGTGATACCTTATACATCCAAACACCATTTCTCTCTTTGTGTGTATAGGAATTAAGGTCTAAGGGAGAAGTATTGCAAATTTAGAAATATTAGACTGAGATTAAGGCATTCAGACTTTGAAGGAGCATAAAACCTCGGTCATTATTTCTTAGCCACATAGTTTGACAATTTTTTGATTAAATTTTAAGGAGATGATCAAAGTGATATGCTAATTCAGAATTCATTTTCAATAACTACATCAAACACCTTCGAGACAAGATTTTCTAGCCACATAGTCCTATATTTTTAGGCCTATATTTTGGTCTCAAGTTCCTTTATGCTTCTCATTTCTAGATTTGTACATATATTTTTGCATATATATTATGTAGG
Source organism: Chamaecyparis obtusa (assembly GCA_027943335.1). Taxonomy (NCBI): domain Eukaryota; kingdom Viridiplantae; phylum Streptophyta; class Pinopsida; order Cupressales; family Cupressaceae; genus Chamaecyparis; species Chamaecyparis obtusa. The sequence continues at coordinate 1,425,683 of BSBK01000203.1, read as the reverse complement.
TTACATTTTATGTGAATTATTGTCAAATTTACATGTTTATACCTAGTTTTTTTTCTTGATCTTATCCAATCATATCAAACACAAATAAAGAATAATTTTAGTACAGACCCCTATGAGCTTGAATCTTCCCAAATTGGATTATTTTGAAGTTGGTCGAATTGGATAATTATTTAATGTATGTTGACATGAATTGAGCTTGATTTATGGTTCACATAGTTAGACTAGTGATCCTTTAACATATGTGGTGAAGATGTGTCTTATGCTTGCATTATTAATGATTTTCATCTATCTTATATATGTGTACTTTGATTATCACAACTCATACTACTTATGCAGGTAGTTGATTAATCATTGTATTGCTATATTGCATTGTCCAATCACTTATTTCATTGCCATAATTTATTGCATTATCATTCAGAATTGTTTAAAAGGCATCAAGAGCATAAATCAATCCTCTTTGCCTTGTCTTTCGTGTGTATGAGTTTCATTACTTGTTGTCACAAATCCAATATCCAGTGACTAAGAAGTTATCATACTTATTAATTACCATGGTTTAAACACTAAGTTTATTGGTCCTGAGTTTACTAACCTATTCTTTAGGAGCTTAGGTGAATATTCTTATTAATCTAGCATTGAAGCATTATAAATTATACACCTATATAATTTCTTACTCACTTATGCCTCATTTTACCATTAAGACCTTATATGTTCTGATCATGTTTGATTCTACTCACACTACACTCAATTGTGTGACCTTGTATGCCTCTAGATGGTTGGTCCTTAACTCAACCCTGATTGGTTGGTTAATGGTACCTCTAGGCATCATTGACCTAGTCAATGGTGTTTTGGGGCACCATTGACTTTCCAAAAGGGGCCAAATTTTGAACCACCCAACAATTGAAATGTGTACGAGGGAAACCCTTTTCTTTGTCATCTTTCTTCAAAACCTTCAATATATTTCATGAGGAGAGGTATAAAAGAAACCTTTATCCTCTTATTTGAGATATTTCCATCATCCTACATCACTGTACACAATAATTATCAATTTCATAAGTAATTTAATTAAGAAAGAAATCAAGCATCATTAATACATTGAAGGTGAAGTAAAGTTCATATATCAATAATTCAATATGACATATATGATTAATCTATTATGAATTCAAATCTACATGTCAAATCAACCTCTTTACAAAGACTTCAACACATATAAGTTTCATGAAGGTATAGCATTTCATGTTCAGCATTCAATATCAAATTGAGCTTCTACCCCTTCAAAACATTCTTTCAATTCAAATACATTTCAATTTGAAGTTAATTTCAAAAGTGGGGTTTGACCTAGGCAAACCCCTGTCAACCAACAACTTCTCTCTTTTGTATATGTACATGATGGGTTATAAAGACACAAATTTGAAACTAGGTAGAACCAATTGAGACCTACAGAATGTGGCAGACTTGACCCTTAAACAAGATTAAGGATGATGTAAGTAGGATGTTATTGCAAAGTTTCTATTACATTAGACAGAAAGGCCTTATTTTAAAAATTTATTTTTGCACTTTTATGTTGATTTTAAATAATCTATTGGTCCCAAGATTGAAAATTAGTTCTTTGTAGGAAATGGAGGTGTAAAATTTATTATCATGATTAAATTATACAAAAATAACCTAATTAGAAAGAGAACAAAATTATATAAAGCAATAGGAAAATAATATATACTTGCATAATATTGGTTTATTTTCTTGTAAAGAGTATCTAATAAAATATCTCCTTACACCCTTTTGTCTTCTCTTTATCCTCATTTTCCAACCTTATATTTGTAGAATTTTATTTTGACTCTATAATAGCCCTATTAGCCATATCAAATTACACTTGATTGGGATCAAGATCACATTAAAATTTAACTTGCATTGTTGGCTTTATAATAACTTATGCATTATTTAACAACTTATTAATTTTAGATAAGATTTATAAGAGGTTTTATAATTCCTATTCAATGTAATTGTCAAAAACCCTAATCAAATAGAGCATTTGTCTTTAAAAATCATCTATCTGACTATTTTTAGAAATTATATGATAGCAATGAAATGTTGTCTCTAAAAACCTAGATTTCATTTGAAAGAAAAATACAAAAAAATTATAATATTTACCTATTTCATTTCAGAGAAAAAAAAAGTGAAAAAGACAATGAAGTGTATCTATATAAAAAAATTCATGTTGGTGGTAGGAGGTCCCAATGTGTGGTGGTGGAAAAAAATTGGGGACCCATTTACTCTTTTGCTTCTCTTTTCATTGTCGGTCCACTATAGTTAATTATATAAAAAATAAGGTCGGGTTTTTTTTATAAAAAATATATCTACATAATGGATAGGCATTATCATATAATAAGTCTCTTTTTTTTTAATATCAAGTAACAATTTAAATTGATTATTAAACCATAACAAGTATTCATTGTAAATTTGGCTTGAGCATCCAAAGAATAACGAGTACTCATTTTCTAAATAATGGATACTTGTTTCTAGCGACATTTTTCCTACTAAAAAAACTTCTCCTTAATTGAGATTCGACTTCTTTTACTTGCCCTAAAATCAAGTCTATTTGTATCTTGATATATTTTTTCTTTGATGATATCCATAGAAAATTAATTGTACATGTAATTTTCATTTTATAAAACCTCAAAAAATATTTTAATAGTTAGGTTAATTTAACTTTAGTTAAGAATTACATATTATCACATACTTGTGATCAATAGTGGAGAAATAAGGGATACAACATAATCAACATAGGACAAAGATAACAAGAATAAACATAAACGAACACATATGTGGGAGTATGAGCTAATACTCCTTCAAATTCCTTCAACATAAAATAATAGTATGGGTGTACAAGTACCCATTCAACCACCTTGCAAGTATTCCTTAAATGAATGTGGCTATCTCATAATAAAGAGAAATAAATTATTAATAGAAAATACATGGATTATATATTAATATAAAGTGTAAGTTTCAGTATATCTAACAAACCTCATCATAGTTCAAAGTTAAAGTATGCAACATGAAAATAATCAAAGAATCCCCTTCTAATTCAAATTTTCCAATGAACTAATAATTTGTGCAACTATTACAACATAGATGGTGCATTCAATTTACTCTAAAAACTCTAAATTATGATGAAACCACCACATACAATTCATCTATATTACTATGATGAATCCTATCGACTTATAGTGTTTCCTAATGAACCATGTACAAAAGAGAGAGAAACTAGATTACTCGTGTTGATTGTTACATCCCTCTTTCATGAATTTTTTATATATTTGTTTAAATTGCATAATTATAGGTGTGGTGATGTTATTTGAAGTTACTAAAAACATCTATTGATGGAATTGAATAAAATATGTAAATTATAGGAACTAATGCTTTGCTATATATATACATGGTATGGTAAGAGGATTATGGTTGACTAGCTTCATATGTCTAAGTGGATGCAAGAGATTTAACCACCCTCAAGGAAGATAGGGAGAGTGTCACCAAGAGAGGAGTGTAGACATGGGAAGAGGTCAAAGTTCCCATCATTTCCAAGATCCTTGAGACAAGTAAACCTTTTAGAGTTTTATTGGTTACCCTAGAATCGCAGGGCCAAGTTAGTGTTATGTCATTGTTGTTAGTTTCCATTCAACCAGTCAGTCAAGGGTAGTAATTGCATGACCTTGTTAGCCAGTTAGGTAGTTCTCAGTCTTTTCCTTTTATCATATTTGTGATGAAGGGTGCTCCCCTTAATACCACAAACACATAACAGAAACAAAGAAACAACAACAATTTGCAAGAACATAAAATGGGCTTCTTATTATCTCCACAAATGTGGAATTACAAATTTTAGAATTACAATATGTAAAGCCACATGGGCATTTACCTTACAATATTTTGTAGGACAAAGCCTCAAATTATTACCCAAAACTACTATGAACTACTTCGAACTGCCCTAGACAACACTACGAGCCTTATATAGACAATTTTCCACTACTTGGGAAGGTTCCATAAATTTAGCCATTAAGGCTGACCAACCCTAGAATTATTTTATCTTTCAATTTATTACATCAAATTCGGCTCAAACATCTTTTGAAACCCAAACAAAAATTTTGAAGCAAATTTATTTTCTTCCATTTCAGGTGGCCCAACTTTCGGAGACCATAAGTCATCACCCGTTGACCTGATTGACTATTATGACCCCATTTCGGAAAGGATGCAAGTGCTCTACAACTACTAAATCAAGCAAGCTTCATTCAACTAAAGTTTCGACCTCATTCGAGGCCTCTAAAGCCTTCAAAACTGAGTCCAAAGTTTTTGTACCCTGCTACCAATACCGAAAATTTTCAAATCTTCAAAACTATACTTGATCTGGCAATGAAACTTTACCGGCAGGCTAATATGACTAAAATGAACCTCCAGGGAAGAAAATAGAACATTCTAAGCTCGATAAGAAAACTTACTAAAAATAGCAAATTTACAAAAATAGCAGCTCTGCACAAGATAACCCTTATTGAAAAGAAACCAAAAATATTTTTGGGTGATGCAAGATTGCTCTTAAACCCAGGATGTTCCTGCATCAGACACCTAGGGTAATTTGAGAAGTGACTCTGTCATGTCTCAGGTGTGAAGAGGAAAACCAAGATGGTTAACCTCCTCCCTCGTTAGCCATGATGAATCTTCAATAGATCATCCTTTCCATTTGACCAAATATTCTTCATATGTCATTTACTTGTACCTTTGCCAACATGACTATCTAGTATATCCTCAATCTCCTTGTTAGCTAAAGTAGTTACTGGAATACTCCACTATGCTTCTGTGATCTCATCTTCAACACCTCCCTCCTGATACTTTGTTAGATTTGAAATGTCAAATACTGGTGAAATATTTAGCTCAGTAGGCAATTCTACCTCATATGCATTTCCTAAATCATGCTTCTTCAATATCTTACATGGCCCAAACTTCTTCATTTTCAACTTGTTATATGTACCAACTCGAAATCACTCCTTCTGCAAATGAACCATGACTTCATCTCCAACCTAAAATTCCTTATGCCTCCTTTTCTCATCTGCCTTAGCCTTATACTGTGCATTTATCTTAGTAATATGCTTCCTCACCTCCTCATGGATATTATTCAAGTGTTCTGCAAAATCCTCAACTTCAGCACTACTTATCTCTCCTTTATCTATCTTCCTCAACTCTGAAGCATTTCTAGGACTACTTCCATATACAATCTAGAATGGTGATTTACCAGTGCTCCTGTTAACAGAATTATTGTATGCAAATTCTACCTGTGGTAAAATTAAATCCCATCCTTTTGGCTTATCTCCAACCAAACATCTCACCAAATTTCCCAAACTCATATTCACCACCTTTGTCTGTCCATCAGTCTGTGGATTATGTCATGAGTTGAACTTCAAATCTGTCTTTAAATTCTTCCACAATGTGCGCCAGAAATATCCAACAAACTTAGTGTCTCGATCTGAAACTATGCTCTTTGGTAAACCTTGTAGTCTCACCACTTCTTTAAAAAATAATTCTGCTACATGAACAAATCATTAGTCTTATTGTAGGGAATGAAATGTGCCATCTTTGAAAATCTATCAACTACCACAAAAAATGAATCATGTCCCTCTTAAGTCCTCGATAAACCAAGAAACAAAATCCATACTGATATCCTCCCATGGCTTCTTTGGTACAGGTAATGGCTGATAACACCATGTATTCTGCTTCACTCCTTTCGCCATCTGACATACTTTGCAACTTTGTACAAACTTCTTGACATCTTGTTGCAATTGTGGCCAATAATAATCCTCACTAACCAAAGCAAGGGTTTTATTACGACCAAAATGTCCAGCCAATCCTCCACTATGCTTCTCCTTGATGAGATTCTCCCTCGTAGAACTTCATGGAATGCACAACTGACTCCCTCTGAATAGCATACTATCCTAGATGATGAAATCCAACTATTTCATTATGTCTAGAGTAACAGGTTCTATACAAGCTTTCCAAGCTTCTCCAAAATCAAGATCCTCTAGATATAAATTCTTAATTTCCTTGAACCCAACCACCTCAATCTGCATCTTTGTCAGCAATAGTTGCCTTCTGCTAAGCACATCTGCAACCTTGTTAGAATTTCCAGTCTTGTGTTTCAAAACAAATGTATAACTCTACAAAAACTCAACCCATTTCAAATGCCTTTGATTCAACTTTCCTTGACTATTCAAATATTGCAAAGCTTGATGACCAGTATACAAAATAAACTCCTTAGGAAGCAGATAGTGTCTGCACTTCTTTAATGCCTGAACTATAGCATAAAATTCTTGATCATAAACAGAATATTTTTTCTTGGCATCATTTAACTTCTCACTGAAATAAGCAACAGGTTTACCTTCTTGACTCATAACAACTCCTATTGTAGTACACTAGCATCACAGTCTACTTGAAACACCTTATTAAAATATGAAAGTGCTAAAACAGGTTGTTCTGTAACTTTTTGTTTCAATATTTTAAAATTCTTATATGCCCTAGTAGTCCACTTAAACTCTTTTCTATCCCCTCTCATTGTTTCAGTCAAGGGTCCACAAATACTGCTAAAATTTTTAATAATTTTTTTGTAAAAGCTATCCAAACCATGAAAAGATCTTACCTCAGTAGCACTCCCTAGAGTAGGCCATTCAAAGATAGCTTGCACTTTTTCTAAGTCTATTTTTAGACCTTCTACTAAGACTACAAATCTCAAATACACTAACTCCTTCATAAAACTACACTTCTTCAAATTAATCAACAATTTCTCTTCCCTCAACTTCTCAAATACCATACGAATATGCATCGTATGCTCCTCCAATGTCTTAATAAAGATTAAAATATCATCTAGGTAAACAATGACAAAACTACCCAGAAATTCTTTCAGAACCTCATTCATGAGCCACATGAAAGTGCTCGGTGCATTGGTTAGCCCAAAAGGCATGACTAACCACTCATACAATCCTTCCTTTGTCTTGAAAGCAGTCTTTCATTCATCTCCTTCTCTGATCTGTATTTGATGATATCCGTTCTTTAGATCTATCTTTGAGAAATATTCAACTTCAGTCAAACAGTCCATAATATCATCCATTCGTGACAATGGAAACCTGTACTTTATTGTGATCTTGTTTATAGCCTTAGAATTTGTACACATCCTCCATTCTCCATTCTTCTTTGGTGCTAATACTTCTAGTAGAGCACATGGACTCAACTCTCCCAAATCAACCATTTTTGTTCATGTACTTGTATGTTCAACTCTTTAGTTTCTGCTATGTCATTCTGTGTGCTGCCTTATTTGGAAAACTGGCTCCTAGGATCAAGTCAATCTGATGACTGATCTTCCTTACTAGTGGTAATCCATTAGGAACATTATCAAATACAATATCTTGAAACTCATTCAACAGATTTGCAACTTCTATAGGTACATCTTCTACTTCCTCTTTACGATCTTTTGAAATCAAAGAAAAACACACATGCTCATGCCTCATACCCTCTAGTAATTTTCTTCTATCAACAAAACTTATTCTTGCATTACCACATACCTTTTCTTCTGTGTCCTTCAATGGATTTAGCTTATGTCGCACTCCATCCTTTGTCAGGGAATAGGTATTTGCATGACCATCATGTACAACATTCCTGTCAAACTACCAAAGTCTACCTAACAACATATGGCATGCATCCATAGGTATGATATCACATAGTACCTCATCGTGGTATCTGCCAATCTTGAACTTCACTAAACAGTGCTCACTGACCATGACCTTGTGGTCATCCTATACCTAAGCAATCTGGTATGGATGTGGGTGTTTTTGTCTCTTGAGCTTCAACTTTGTGACCATCTCTTTTGACACCAAATTATCAGTTCTGCCACTATCAATAATCACATCACAACACTTATCTTCACACTTGCACCTGGTGCAAAATGGGCTCCTCCTTTGCTCAGGTTCATTCTCACCACTCATCAGGACTCTTCTGTTAATTAGCATTTCTCCTCTTTCAGCATCTTCATCTACATGCGCAACTCTTTCCTAGCCTTCATTCCTCCTATATGTCCTTCCTTGGTGTTGACGACATTTAAATTCTCTATGACCTTCTTCTCCACAGTGAAAACATGTTCCACAGAAGCCTCCTCTTCCAGATCCTTGTCCTCTTCCTCTTCCTCTCTAATCTTTATTATTATGATCATGAAAATGATTGGAATTATTTTCTCTCTGATTTTGACTGCTACTCACCTCATCCTTATTTTTTGGATCTTCATTTCGGCCTCCATATGACTGTCCACCAGATCTTCCACTACGACCTCTTCCTCTTTGCCTCCTCTCAAATTTTTTGGTCAATTTTTCCTCTACTTTTAGGGAAAACTGGTATGCTTCTTCAATATTGTTCATTCAAACTAAATTTAACTCCTCTTGAATGTTTGGCCTCAACCCTTTAAGTTAATGGGCAACTTTCTCCTTATCAGCTTTCACATGGTTTGTTCTGATGAGGATTCGATAGAACTCCTCTGTATACTCCTAAATAGATCTTCTTGCTTGCTTCAAACTTTGCATTTTCTTTAGTAGGTCAAGCTCATAATCAACAAGAATGAACTGTCACTTCAATTTATCCACCATCTGATCTCATCTTGTGATTTTAACCTTTCCTCTTCTATTTTGCTCCAATTGAATCTCTTGCCACTAGATCTTTGCATGACCCTTCAGTCCGGCCTTCACAAACTTGACCCAATCAAGATTCTTGATATCTTCATACTCAAAATATTCTTCTAATTCATTGATCCAGTCGATCAATTCCTCTAGGTTAAGATTTCCTGAAAATGTAGGAACCTCAATTTTAGGTCTTTTCCTGATCTTGGAAATGGCTCAAAAAAGCCTTTCTTCTTCTTGGTTCATAATTTTATCTTCTTCTTGATCAAAATTTCTTTCTTCGGCTTCATCCTCGCTTTTGTTTTTAACATTAAGATTCATTCCTCTGCAAATCTGATGAAGGGTGCTCCCCTTAATACCACAAACACATAACAGAAATAGAGAAACAACAACAATATGCAAGAACAGAAAATTGGCTTCTTATTATCTCCACAAATGTGGAATTACAAACTTTCAGAATTACAATATGCAAAGCCACATGGGCATTCCTTACAATATTCTGTAGGACAAAGCCTCGAATCAATACCCAGATCTACTACCCAGAACTATTCTGAACTGCCTAAGACAATAATACAGCCTTCCTTATATAGGCAATTATCCACCGCCTGGGAAGGTTCCAGAATTTTAGCCAATAAGGCCGACCAAACTTAGAATTATTTTATTTTACATTTTATTACATCATAGTCGGCTCAAGATAACCTTTGAAACCCGAACAGAAATTTTGAAGAAAATTATTTTTCGCCATTTCAGGTGGCCCAACTTCCGAAGACCATAAGTCATCACCAGTTGACCCGCTCGGCCACTATAACCCCATTTCGGAAACGCCACGAAGCGCTCTATAGGCTTGACCCGCGCAAGCGCCCGTCATGCAAATTTTCGACCTCATCCGGGGCCTCTAAAGCCTTCAAAACTGAGTTCAAAGTTTCTGTACCCTGCTGCTAATACCGAAAATCTTCAATATCTTCTAATATACACTTGATCTGGCAGTGAAACTTTACTGGCAGACTTATATGACCAAAATGAACCTCCAAGAAAGAAATCAGATCATTCTGAGCACATACGAAAATTACCAAAAAATAGTAACTTTCCATAAATAGCAGCTCTGCACAAAATAACCCTTATTGAATTCAAAAACAGAAATATTTTTGGGTGATGCAAGATTGCTCTTACACCCAGGATGCTCCTGCATCAAAATCTCTTCTTGTAATGCTCGCACTTGTTTCTGGAGCTCTCTAACCTCAGGTGTCACACCACCATCTCTTCTACCACGTTCCCTTCATGGAGGCATTTTTGCGCTGCATGTTGAAACCCTAACCACGGTCCTAGTGCAAACTACCTCACAGTCGGTGATCTGTCTACACACTCAGGAACTCCCATTTTGATACCACTTGATGAAGGATGCTCCCCTTAATACCACAAACACAACAAAAATAGAGAAACAACAACAATTTGCAAAAACATAAAATGGACTTCTTATTATCTCCACAAATGTGAAATTACAAATTTTAGCATTACAATATGAAAAGCCACATGGACATTTCCCTTACAATATTCTGTAGGACAAAGCCTTGAATTATTACCCAAAACTACTCTGAATTGCTTTGAACTGCCCTAGACAACACTACAGGCCTTCCTTATATAGGCAATTTTCCACTGTCTGGGAAGGTTCCAGAAATTTAGCCATTAAGGTCGACCAACCCTAGAATTATTTTATTTTTCAATTTATTACATTAGTATCAACTCAAAACATCTTTTGAAACCTAAACAGAAATTTTGAAGGAAATTTATTTTTTGCTATTTCAGGTAGCCCAACTTCTAGAGACCATAAGTCATCACTCGTTGACCCGATTGACTATTATGACCTGATTTCAGAAAGGATGCAAAGTGCTCTACGACACCTAAAACAAGTAATCTTCATTCAACCGATGTTTTGACCTCATCAAAGGCCTATAAAGCCTTCAAAACTGAGTTCAAATTTTCTATACCCTGCTGCCAATACCGAAAATTTTCAATATCTTCAAAACTAGACTTGATCTAGCAATGAAACTTTACCAGTAGGCTAATATGACCAAAATAAACCTCCAGGGAAGAAAATAGAACATTATGAGCTTGAACAGAAAACTTACTAAAACTAGTAAATTTCCAAAAATAGTAGCTTTGCACAAGATAGCCCTTATTGAAAAGAAACCAAAAATATTTTTGGGTGATGCAAGATTGCTCTTACACCCAGGATGCTCCTACATCGGACACCCAGGGTAATTTGAGAATGACCCTGTCACGTCTTAGGTGTGAAGAGGAAAACCAAAACGGTTAACCTCCTCCCTCGTCAGCCATGATGAATTTTCAACAAGTCATCCTTTCGATTTGACCAAATATTTTTCATATGTCTTGTTCCTTGTGCTTCTACCAACACGACTATCCAGTATATCCTCAATCTCCTTGGTAGCTGAAGTAGTTGCTACAATACTCCACTATGCTTCTGTGATCTCATTTTCAACACCTCCCTCATGATACTCTGTCAGATCTGAAATATTAAATACTAATGAAATATTTAGCTCAATAAGCAATTCTACCTCATATGCATTTCTTGAATCATGCGTCTTCAATATCTTACCTGGCCCAAACTTCTTCATTTTCAACTTGTTATATGTACCAACTGGAAATCGCTCCTTTGGCAAATGAACCATGACTTCATCTCCAACTTGAAATTTCTTATGCCTCCTTTTCTCATCTGCCTTAGCCTTATACTGTGCATTTATCTTGGTAATATGCTTCCTCACCTCCTAATGGATGTTCTTCAAGTGTTCTGTAAAATTCTTAGCTTCAGCACTACTTATCTCTCATTTATCTATATTCCTCAACTCTGAAGCATTTCTAAGACTACTTCCCAATACAATTTAGAATGGTGGTTTACCAGTGCTCCTGTTAACATAATTATTGTATGCAAATTCTGCCTGTGGTAAAATCAAATCCCATCCTTTTGGCTTATCTCCAACACAACATCTCACCAAATTTTCCAAACTCCTATTCACCACCTCTATCTATCCATCAGTCTATGGATGATGTGATGAGTTGAAATTAAAATATGTCTTTAACTTCTTCCACAATATGTGCCAGAAATATCCAACAAACTTAGTGTCTCGATCTGAAATTATGCTCTTTTGCAAACCATGTAGTCTCACCACTTCTCTGAAAAACAATTTTGCTACATGAACGACATCATTAGTCTTCTTGCAGGAAATGAAATGTGTCATCTTTTAAAATTTTTCAACTACCAGAAAAATTAAATCGTGTCCCTACTAAGTCCTCGGTAAACCAAGAATAAAATCCATACTGATATCCTCCCATGGCTTCTCCTGTATAGGTAATGGCTGATACAACCATGTATTCTACTTTACTCCTTTTGCCATCTGACGTACTCTATAACTCTGTACAAATTTCTTGACATCTTGCTACAACTATGGCCAATAATAATTCTCACTAACCAAAGCAAAAGTTTTATCATGACCAAAATGTCCAGCCAATCCTCCGCTATCCTTCTCTTTGATGATATTCTCCCTCATAGAGCTTCATGGAATGCACAAATGACTCCCTTTGAATAGCATACTATCTTGGATGATGAAATCCAACCATTTCGTTATGTCTAGAGTAACAAGTTCTGTACAAGCTTTCCAAGCTTCTCCAAAATCAGGATCCTCTAGATACAAATTCTTGAGTTCTTTGAACCTAACCACCTCAATCTGCATCTCTGTCAACAATAGTTGTCTTTTGCTAAGCACCTCTGCAACCCTATTAGACTTTCCACTCCTATGTTTCAAAACAAATGTATAACTCTACAAAAACTCAACCCATTTCAGATGCCTTTGATTCAACTTTCTTTGACTATTCAAATATTGCAAAGCTCGATGATCATTATACAAAACAAACTCCTTAGGAAGCAGATAGTGTCTCCACTTCTTTAATGCTTGAACTATAGCATAAAATTCCTGATCATAAACATAATATTTTCTCTTGGCATCATTTAATTTCTCACTGAAATAAGCAACAAGTTTACCTTCTTGGCTCATAACAGCTCCTATTGCAGTACCACTAGCATCACAGTCTACTTGAAACACCTTATTAAAATTTAGAAGTGCTAAAACAGGTTGTTCTGTAACTTTTTGTTTCAATAGTTTAAAACTCTTATATGCCCTAGTAGTCCACTTAAACTTTTTTCTATCCCCTCTCATTGTTTTAGTCAAGGGTCCACAAATACTGCTAAAATTTTTGATAAATTTTTAGTAAAAGCTAGCCAAACCATGAAAAGATCTTACCTCAATAGCACTCCTTGAAATAGGCCATTCAAGGATAGCTTGCACTTTTTCTGGGTCCATTTTTAGACCTTCTGCTGAGACTACAAATCTCAGATACACTAACTCCTTCACAAAACTGCACTTTTTCAAATTAATTAACAATTTCTCTTCCCTCAACTTCTCAAACACCATACGAATATGCATCCTATGCTCCTCCAATGTCTTACTAAAGGTCAAAATATCATCTAGGTAAACAATGACAAACTTACCCAAAAATTCTTTCAGAACCTCGTTCATGAGCTGCATGAAAGTGTTGGGTGCATTGGTTAGCCCAAAAGGAATGACTAACCACTCATATAGTCCTTCCTTTGTCTTGAAAGCAGTCTTCCATTCATCTCCTCTGATTCATATTTGATGATATCCACTCTTTAGATCTATCTTTGAAAAATAATTAGCTCCACTTAAACAGTCCATAATATCATCCATCTATGGCAATGGAAACCTATACTTGGATTATGATCTTGTTTATAGCCCTGGAATCTGTACACATCCTCCATTCTCCATTCTTCTTTGGTGCTAATACTGCTGGTACAACACATGGACTCGGGCTCTCCTGAATCAACCCTTTTTGAAACAATTCATGTACTTGTCTATTCAACTCTTCACTTTCTATTGGTGTCATTTTATGTGCTGCCTTATTTGGTAACCCGGCTCCTGGGATCAAGTCCATATGATGACTAGTCTTCCTTACTGGTGGTAATCCATTAGGAATATTATCGGATACAATATCTTGAAACTCATTCAACAAATCTGCAACTTCTATAGGTACATCTTCTACTTCCTCTTTACCATCTTTTGGAATTAAAGCAAAACACACATGATCATGTCTCATACCCTCTAGGAATTTTCTTCCATCATCAAAACTCATTCTTGCATGACCACATACCTTTTCTTCTATTTCTTTCAATAGATTTAGCTTATGTCGCACTTCATCCTTTGTCAGGGAATAGGTATTCACACGACCATCATGTACAGCACGCTTGTCAAACTGTCAAGGTCTACCTAACAACATATGACATGCATCCATAGGTATGATATGACATAGTACCCCATCATGGTATCCACCAATCTTGAACTTCACTAGACACTGCTCACTAACCATGACCTTGTGGTCATCCTGTACCTAGGCAATCCAGTATGGATGTGGGTGTTTTGGTTTCTTGAGCTTCAACTTTGTGACCATCTCTTCTGACACCTAATTATCAGTGCTACCACTATCAATAATCACATCACAACACTTATCTTCACATTTTCACCTGGTGCAAAATAAGCTCCTCCTTTGCTCAGGTTCATTCTCACCACTCATCAAGACTCTTCTGTTAATTAGCGTTTCTCCTCTTTCAGCATCTTCAGAATGTGATGATTTGGCATCTGCATCTACATGCGCAACTTTGGCCTAGCTTTCATTCCTCCTATCTATCCTTCCTTGGCATTGATGACATTCAAATGCCCTATGACCTTCTTCTCCACAATGAAAATATGTTCCACGAAAGCCTCCTCTTCCAAATCTCATTCCTCTTCCTCTTCCTCTTTGATCTCTATTATTCTAATCATGGAAATGATTGGAATTGTTTCCTCTTTAATTTTAGCTACTACTCACGTCATACTTCTTTTTTGGATCTTCATTTCGGCCTCCATATGACCGTCCACCATGACCTCTTCTACTTTGCCTGCTCTCAAACTTTTTGTTCAATTTTTCCTCTACTTTCAGGGCAAACTGGTATGTTTCTTCAATACTATTCATTCAAACTAAATTCAACTCCTCTTGAATGCTCAGCCTCAACCCATTAAGGTAATGGACAACTTTCTCCTTATCACCTTCTACATGGCCTATTCTAATGAAGATTTGATAGAACTCTTTTGTATACTCCTGAACATATCTTCTTGTTTGCTTCAAATTTTTTATTTTTTTCAATAGGTCAAGCTCATAATCAACAGGAATGAACTGTCACTTCAATTTATCCACCATTTGATCCCATATTGTGATTTTATAATTTCCTCTTCTATTTCACTCCAATTGAATCTCTTGCCACCAGATCTTCGCATGACCCTTCAGTCTAGCCCTCGCAAACTTGACTCGATCAGGATCCTCAATATCTTCATACTCCAAATATTCTTCTAATTCATTGATCCAGTCGATCAATTCCTTTGGGTTAAGATTTCTTGAAAATGTAGGAACCTCAATTTTAGGTCTTTTCCTGATCTTGGAAATGGCTCAAAAAAGCCTTTCTTCTTCTTGGTTCATAATTTCGCCTTCTCCTTCTTGATCTAAATTTCCTTCTTCGGCTTCATCCTCGCTTTTATCTCTGACATTAAGATTAATTCTTCTGTGAATCTCTTCTTGCAATGCTCGCACTTATCTCTGGAGCGCTCTAACCTTGGGTGTCACACCACCAGCTCTTCCACCACATTCCCTTTGTGGAGGCATTTTTCGCGCTACTCACTAAAACCCTAACCATGGTCCTGGTGCAAACTGCCTCACAGTCAGTGATTTGTCTACACACTCAAGAACTCCTACTCTGATACCACTTGATGAAGGGTGCTCCCCTTAATACCACAAACACATAATAGAAACTAGAAAAAACAACAACAATTTGCAAGAACATAAAATGGGCTTCTTATTATCTCCACAAATGTGGAATTACAAATTTTAGAATTACAATATGCAAAGCCACATGAGCATTTTCCTTACAATATTATGTAGGACAAAGCCTCGAATTATTACCCATAACTACTTTGAATTGCTCTGAACTTCCCTAGACAACACTACGAACCTTCCTTATATAGGCAATTTTCCACTACCTCAGAAGGTTCCAGAAATTTAGCCATTAAGGCCGACCAACCCTAGAATTATTTTATTTTTCAATTTATTACATCAGAGTTGGCTCAAAACATCTTTCGAAACCCAAACAGAAATTTTGAAGGAAATTTATTTTCTGTCATTTCAAGTGGCCCAACTTCCGTAGACCATAAGTCATCACCCATTGACCCGATTGACTATTATGACCCCATTTCGGAAAGGGTGCAAAGTGCTCTACAATACTTGAATCTAGCAAGCTTCATTCGACCAAAGTTTTGACTTCATTCGGGGCCTCTAAAGCCTTCAAAATTGAGTTCAAAGTTTTTGTACCCTACTGCCAATACTAAATATTTTCAATATCTTCAAAACTAGACTTGATCTGGAAATGAAACTTTACCAGAAGGTTAATATGACCAAAATGAACCTCCAGGGAAGAAAATAGAACATTCAGAGCTCAAACAGAAAACTTACTAAAAATAGTAATTTTCCAAAAATAGCAGCTCTGCACAAGATAGCCCTTATTGAAAAGAAATCAAAAATATTTTTGGGTGATGCAAGATTGCTCTTACACCTAGGATGCTCCTGCATCGATTTGATAATTAAATTAAGAATTGAAACCATAACCTTATCTTGAAGTAATTGAATGTAAAGATGAAAATTATATAAATCCAATCTTTTAATTGCAATTGCATTATATATACATGTAAATATAAGTGCGTGTGTACATACATACATGCACACACATATATACACATATCTTTATAAGTTCGTACATATATATAAACATACACATGAAAATGTGTGCACACATACATACATATAGATACACACACATATATGTATATGTATGTATATGTATACATATACATACATACACATACAGATATATATGTATATATGTATGTATGTATGTACACACACACGTGTGTGTGTGTGTGTGTGTGTGTGTGTGTGTGTATTAAATAAAAAATTCAAATTTAATAAGTCAAGTCATCACACGTTATGATTTAATCAAACTTGAGTGGAAAGGGATGTGACATCCACCTCACCAATAATATTGGAAACTACTAAGAATGTAAGTTACTTTTGGGTGGCAATTAATATTAATACATGCACTTGAATTATGAGAGGGGTTATACTCTCATCACAAGAAACTTATGTAACATTCTCCACAATGGATCATCGCAAAGCACTCATTATTGAATAAAAATTATTAATAGTAAAATTTTGGAAAAAGTTTGGGAGGGGCCAAGCAAGGAGTGACCTTGTTGGTACTTATAGTCACTGACCTAAAACTAAGAATGCTATTTTCTTTTTTAGTTAAATATTTTATATTTTGAAACACTTAGACTATAATGCCTTCATTATATTATTCAATGTTAAATTGAATTATCATGTCAATATGATAGCATCGATTGAGTAAGGGTTTTTACCCATATAGAATCAATTTTCGAACAATAAATTCATTGCTACATCATGTATTATTACATCATATATTGAAATATCAATATCATCAATTTGCATATCTTGAATACTGTGTAGAATCAATTATGAAACACTAAATTCATTTTTTACATCATCATAATCATCATGTTGAAAGATCAACACCATCATTCTTGCATCAATCTACATATCTTTCTTATTGTATAGATTTGATATGAATCGACAGAGACTTTATCTCTTTCTATTGCATATATGTAAGCTCACACAAATTGTTCTTAAGAACTTTTGTATCTCTACCACAAAAGTGGAAAGGGAGTTATAGCCTTAAAAAATGTGTTAAACTATAATAAATCAAAGAATAAGAGCAAGCTAAATCCCGATTAAAATTTATTATCTAAGTTCAACGTATTATGTGCATTAACATATGACATTGTTGAGTTGTATGAGGCCTCTCAACTACTAGTCATTTGTAAAATAGAATGAATCTCTATCTACAATAAATATCATATTTATATGGTCGAAGGACCTAGACCAGTATGAGAATATTGTTCACAATATTTGAAAATACTTAATTCCCATGAATTTAAAACAATCTATCAATATGTCAATTAATTATAACTCATATTGTTATTTTTTTGTTAAAATTTCTTGAAATGTCAAGTTGTTAGGAATTCCATGTTTATCTAAATGGTATAACCACTAATATGTTAAAATAATTGTTACCCTAATTTTCATATGCATGCAAATTTGGCCAATATCTATCCCCAGGCCTCTGTTTTTACCCTGCCAACCATCCCAAAGGGTTTCATGGCTCTATGCCTTGTCCTCTGGCCTCTGCAATTTATCTTGGCCTCTGGTCTGCAAGTTTAAAATTTTGAAAAGTAGTCGTTACCCTAAAAAGG
The DNA here is from genome assembly GCA_027943335.1 of Chamaecyparis obtusa. Lineage (NCBI taxonomy): Eukaryota > Viridiplantae > Streptophyta > Pinopsida > Cupressales > Cupressaceae > Chamaecyparis > Chamaecyparis obtusa. The sequence goes on along the minus strand of BSBK01000203.1, from coordinate 1,407,496 downwards.
CCCAAAAAGCCCTAAGCTTGTTATATTTCCTTGTTACTTTATCAGCAACTTAAGTGATAAAAAAAGGCACGTGCATATTAGGTTTCTTCTTGTTCGCCAGTTCGCTATTTCCTTCTGGCGGTGTTTTAAGTCATTCAACAATTCCGTGAAAATGCCCTCAGTTAGGCATTCGCTTAATCAAACCCTGGGTTCACATGTTATTCGGTGAACTAGCGAAGCCCCTTTGTTCATGTATTTGCCTAGCTCAATCATGGTTTATCAAAGTATCTCGCGAATAAGAAGCCTTTGGTCGCTAAATCGCTAGGTCAAGGTGGGGTTAGTTCTGCAGGTAGCGGTGAGATTTTGCATCGGACGGTTGTCTTATAGTCTGAAGGAATATTCTAGGAGCATCAGATCATATGCCCGCCGTAGATTTGGTATCAGGATTACTTGTCAGAGTGGGGTCCCGGTTAGGAAGATCTAGTGACTGGCGTATCTTCGCATAGGTCGTTGTCAGAGCATGAGATCTTCAAATGACCATTGATTTTTCCCTTTTTCTCAGTGCTACAGTGTATTGTGGGTCCGATGCCATGTATTCTAATTTGGCAGCTCCTAGTTGGTCCACGTGTGCTGAGTCAGATTACTTTTCCTCAAGACCCATTTGCCTCAAGAGCCTTCACATGGAGAGCCTACAAAGCTTTCTTTTCCAAGCTTCAAGACAGGTATGCCTTCTATGTCTCCCTCTAAGCCCCCTTAACTTCATATCCCAAGTTTTGAGGCAAAAAATTCCTTCCAAGAGCCTATACTTGAGATTCAGTTTACCACTCTGCAAGAACAACCTACTCAAGAGAATTATTTATCTCAAGAGGCCCCTTTGGTCTCTCAAGATGATGAAATGTTGTGGATTCCCAAATGGACTCTACCTCTTGGCTGTCAAATGCCAAGTCTTTTCAAAGATACTAGTCTAGTGCCCGAGCAAGGACTTGTGGTAAATGAGCTTTCATGTGAAAAGGAGGAGAGAAAATCTGAGATATCAGTACAGAGTGATGACTATGATAAGGTGAGCCAGCAAGGGGAGGAGGTGGAGTTTGATGCCCAGCCTAAACTCTTGGTTGATCTGTTGAATGAGCTTCCCCTCTTTGTTGATGATGAAAAGGAGACCATGCCATTACCTATGGGTGAGGGTCAATCAGAACAAAAGGTCCACCATCAACATAAGGTTGATTCAGAGGGGGATGCTATGCTTTTATTTGATAAGCTACCTGGTTTTGTTGAGAAGGATGATAAAGTTATGGAGGAGCTTTTCCAAGAAAAGAACATAGATAAAAGCCCTGAAGAGTATGATTTTTCCAATATCATAGAGGTATTTTGTAACAAATTGAATGACGAATCCCTATTGCTTGGAGTGGAGGTTCAAAGTTATGTGCCTATAGAAGGAGGCCTAGTTTTGGATTGCTCTCTTTTTGAGAAGCTGTCGCATGAGCAAGAGTTGGAGCCAGCTCTAGATCTTTAGGATATTGACAAATTTGATGAGCTCTTGACCTATTTAAAAGAAGAGGGTGATATTTCCCTGACTACAGAAGATGAGTTGACATGGCTATCCATTGTGGAGGGCAACCATGAAGATAAAGAAGAAGCCATCAAGGAAAGTCATGCCTTCAGACTTTCAAGAGGTTGCCCCATTAGATACTTGGCCCAGAAGGAGTTTACTGAGGCCTCTCCATATGATCAATTAGAGGAAGGTAAACTTGATCTTATTTTTGCAGAGGCAGTTCATGACTATTTGACAAATTTTTATGTACCTCATATCTTTGTAGCTATCCTTATACATTCAATGCAAAATGTCTTACTAAGGAAGGGTAGTTATTTCAGCATGCCAGTGAATGGTTTTGTTTAACCAATTTTTTGTACTGGTTAGTTTAGGTTAGGTTAGTTTTTCCTATTTTTCTTCAGTTTTCTAGGATAGTTCTTCCTGTTTTCCAAGAAGTGCTTCAACACAATTCCAGTTTTTGTCTCTCTATCAGGAGAAAGGAGTTTTTGTTTTTTCTGAAATGACCCCATGCCCAATGGATTGCGTCAAGGCCACTGGTTTCCATGTCTAGTAGGCTGACATCCAATAGAAATCACCAAAATGTTACCCTAATTTTCATATGCATGCAAATTTGGCCAATATCTATCCCCAGGCCTTTGTTTTTACCCTGCCAACCATCCCAAAGGGTTTCATGGCTCTATGCATTGTCCTCTAGCGTCTGCAATTTATCTTGGCCTCTGGTCTGCAAGTTTAAAATTTTAAAAAGTAGTCGTTACCCTAAAAAGGCCCAAAAAGCCCTAAGCCTGTTATATTTCCTTGTTACTTTAGCGACAACTTAAGTGATCAAAAAAGGCACATGCATATTAGGTTTCTTCTTGTTCGCCAGTTTGCTATTTCCTTTCGGCGGTGTTTTAAGTCATTCAACAATTCCGCGAAAATGCCCTCAGTCGGGCATTCGCTTAATCAAACCCTGGGTTCACATGTAATTCAGCAAACTAGCAAAGCCCCTTTGTTCGCGTATTCTCCTGGCTCAACCATGGTTTATCAAAGTATCTTGCGAATAAGAAGCCTTTGGTCGCTAAATCACCAGGTCAAGGTGGGGTTAGTTCTGCAGGTAGCGGTGAGATTCTGCATCAGACGGTTGTCTTATAGTCTAAAGGAATATTCTAGGAGCATCAGACCATACGCCCGCCGTAGATTTGGTATCAAGATTACTTGTTAGAGTGGGGTCTCGGTTAGGAAGATCTAGTGGCTGGCGTATCTTCGCATAGGTTGTTGTCAGAGCATGAGATCTTCAGACGACCGTTGATTTTTCCCTTTTGCTCAGCGCTGCAGTGTATTGTGGGTCTGATGCCATGTATTCTGATTTGGTAGCTCCTAGTTGGTCCATGTGTGCCAAGTCAGATTACTTGTCAGTGGTTCCATTGTCAGAGGGTCTACGAAGATGTCAGCAAGATTCAAGATCTACGGTTGTCTGGTAATCTGATGGAATCTTCAGGGGCTATCAGATCATGTGCCTGCCATTAGATTCGAATCTAGTCTTGGGTGGGTCCAAATTTCTCAGAGTAGGCAATCAGACGGCTAGCGTGTGTTCTCATGAAATGTATCAGAGGTATAAGATCTTACGATGACCGTCCGATCAAAGGTATGTCAGCTAGGTGATTCGGTGATTTGGTGACTAAGAGAATTTAGTGCTCCTTATGTCTAGCGGTCCCGATAAAGTTTTATGTGTTTGCTTGTTCACAAAATAGTTTAGCAGTGCTCCAAGTGACTTGGCGATTCAGCGAACGCTTTGTTCACTGAATCTCTAAATAAATTGGTGAGGGTGGAAAGTATTCTGCGAATAAGAGATGGCTTTCAGTCGCGTGTTCGCAGAATGGCTAAGGTTATTTAGTTGTGCCCAGGGTTAGAAGTATTCAGTGAATCAGCGATTAAAGAGCCATTTTCATGTTCGCTGAATCACTCGACCAGACTAGGTTTAGCCAAGGTATTAAATGATTCTATGATAAAGGGAAATTGAAACCCAAGGTAAAGGCTGAGTTAGTTTTGCAGTCAAGTGCCGGGTAAAAAGGAGGATCTAACGGTCGCGCTTTAAAATAAGATTAAAGTTTGAATGTCGGTCATCGATGGATTAAAGTTTCATGCTATCTGTGACTGTTATTATATTTAAATTCAAATATCTAAGGATATCGGATTTTCGCATTCATGGCGAGACTTTTGTGTAGGAAGGTTGATGGATCCAGGTTGCTTGTCTGCAGGCAATATAGTACAGGGATGGGCACATATACACAAATATCTGATCAGTTGAGATATTTCTAGAATATTTATGATCAGATTTGACATAATTAGGGTTTTTATCATAAAATCTATAACCCTAGTTAGGTTTTTTGACTCCTTGCGTGCTAAAAGAGGAGATGTATATATTGTTTTGGAGCTTTTAGGAGCTCAGAGTTCACAATTGTAAAAGAGAAATTCACCTTTCTTGAGAGTTATCTGTGGCATTTTCTCTACCCTCTAGCTTCTACAGTTGTATTTCTCCCATTGATAAATTCAAACATTGCAAAGGTATTTTGTGACAATTCTTCATGTCCCTATGCTTCCTTGTCTGAGTTTATCTCTTATTGAATTGAAGTATATGATGTTATCAGTGGTATCTTAGGGTTCTTGATCCCTCTTACTTTTCGTAACTATGTGTGTTATTGTGTTTGATTTGATTTAGATGCTTTTGTGGGTATACTCCAACCCCCTAACAGTCTTGTCTCAATCTTACACCAAGTTGCAGAAGTGAATGTCTGCTTGCAAGTCATAAATTGTGTCTTATGTTCAGACCCTTCTATGAAATACTTATGCAAGCCTATTCAGTGAGTTGTGACCCATTAGACCTGAACCTTTCATTGATTCCATTCCTCTATACTAAGATCCAAACCCTAATTTTGGTGTATCACCTAGTAGGTAGTTTGCTTTCAGTCATTTCCCTTTCCAAGCACTCCTTTTATCCCTTTCCCTCAAAAGTTTACTTTTCATGTCTAGAAGAAAATTAAGGTGATTATCCAAGAGGAACCAGCCTAGAACTTGGAGGTCTCATCTCAGTTAGCATAGGTCCCACAACCTGGAGATGATTCCCATGTTATACTAGGTTATCAAGACTACGAGAGCTTGAGACAAAGGCACAAACTTAGTGTATAACAATAACAACTACTCTTCTTGTGAATACCTCCTTTGGATCTTAATGATCGTTAATGCCATATGGAAAGACAGTTAACCACTTTGTCAAGAATATCATATTTATGAGATTTGAACAAGTTGATTAAGGTAGTGAATTGTGGCAGTGTATAGATACATGCTTGCAAATTATAAAACCTTAGCCAAGGTAGTCCAATGTTATGCATGAAATCATTAGTTTACATGAATTGGATACACCTCCTAGTCAAGTAGTCATACTAGTTAGGGGTTACCTATACTATGTGATTGAGTAGAATTGTGTAGGTTCAACACACCAATACTCAAATGAAAATAAGATCTTGATACATTAGGCAGGCCCATAGACATTAATCAAAGTGAACTTCAAATCAGTTAGTAGACTAGTTAATATTACCCCAATCTAATTTCTACCACTACCCAAGACATCAAAGTAGACAACTACTACATTCGAACACACACAAAAGCCCTCTTGAGGCCCCATATTCCTAAACCATCTCTAGATTCCAAATTTTGCAACTCTTGAAAACAAATTCTAGCTCATTTTTTGATAGTTTGGCTTCCTAAATAAGAACTACCTTCGCCTTGGTCAAGCCAATCCTTTGCTTGACTAAGTGTCTTTTGTTAGGGGCATTTAAACCCTTAACATTCCATGATATGAGCATCATGTCTCTTGGACAAGGGGGATCCCCTTCCATGGTTCCAAGAGAATTGTGATTTTGAGTTGACCTTTTTCCTTTCCATCCTTGGTCCTTAGCTCTTGTAGGGATTTCCTTCTCACTTTCTTGCTAGATTTTTTACCAAAATTAATAAACTTTTATTTATGGGAAGTGACTTGATGGATTCCCATATTTTATTGAGTTGGATTTGAACTATCTTCTTCCTCAGTGTAATCCTTCTCTTCATTGGAATTTCCATTAACTCTTTCTTCTATTTCATCCAACTCCATGATTTTTTGAATCAACTCTTGTTTCTCTTTTATAATGGATTCATCTTCTTGTTTTAGTATTTTGGAGATCCCAATAAATTTGCACACTACCTCTACTTCTAGATTGGGGATATTTCCTTCATGACTTTTGATTTCTTCCTTATTATCTCTCTATAAATCACGTATCTCCTCCTCCTCACCAAGGTTTGTTGGTTCACTTTATCTCCTTAGCTTAGTACTTTCTTCTTTTTGGGGTATCCCATTCTCCTTTGTCGAATAGTTGTTTGAGGACTTTAAAAAAAGGGAATTGACAATTGCCTAATAATTTCTCTTTTTGTTCCCCATGTTCTTTGAGATTTAGTTGTTCATGCTCCTATTTTTGGAAGCGATCCAAGTCATACATTTACCAATTTATTTGCACAAAGCCTCCATTTTCAACATAGTATGTCTTAGCTCTTCTTGATTCTCTTCCCTAGTTGACTTGATATTGTAATTTTCTATTCCCACTCCCTAATCTAGTTCCTCTGTTATTGGTCTATTGATCTCTTTAAAGACACTTAGGCGATTCCCCAATTTCACAATCTTCCCTCCTTAGGTTCTAACCCTCTAGAAGTGAATTCTAAAGTTGTAAGGGTTTTTGTATCCCTTTTAAAATAGTTTAGGTTGATTGTTTTCTCTACTTCAATGTTATTTTAACAACTTGCAATGAATCCTTGCCCTAAGATGCATCTACCCCCAATTTTCCCCAGATCTACTTCAACCTTTTTTATCCATTTGCCTTTTTAAAAAATTATATCAAAATTGTCTAGAAGCTTGAGATTTGTATCTAGATTCACAAGGATCTTTATTTTTTATCTTAGTTTTCTAAAAGAAGACATTTTCCTCTATGTCTATGAGGGACCTTAAAGTTGCACCGATTCTCTGTAGAGCTCCAAGATTCCAATATTCTGAGGGTAGATTGCTTAACTTGATCTATTTGGGGAATCTTCTAGGTTTATGGTTATTTGGATCAAAGTTTGGTTCCCAATCATATCGATAGAAATATAATCCTTATAAAAATAATAACTTTACAAATAGGATTTCTTTCTTAAGACAACTACCTATATAGTCAACCAGGAAATAGCCATTAGAGAGAGTTCTAACTCTTACCTGACCTCCATATTGATCATCCCACCAACTAATGATTTTGTCTCTAGGGTTGTCCACACGAGTCTATTTCACAAAGAATCTACAATCTTTAAAATATTCCTATACTGGTTGTAGGGTTTTGGATGAAATGATCACTACCTTGCTTTTATTCTTACCCGATGTGAACTGGTTTTCTTTTTTCCTTCTTGAGCCCTCTTCTACCTATTTTTCACACACTTCTTACCAACTTCTGATGGAGGATAATTTCATAAATCCTTAGTTCTTATGTCTGCTACTATTGTCATTCAATTACGTTTTAGAATTCCAATTTTTCATGTATGGGATTTACCTTTCTCTCGTGTTAGAAACTATTTTTGTTTGAGAATAATATTCTTTTTACGATAAATTATTCTTCTATTTTTGTTCATTTTGTCAAGCCTTGGAGTTCTTATTTTGGCTTCTCCTATGTGGGTCTAGATTTTTGGACCAAAATCCATCTTGACTTCTATTCCCCCCTTCTCCTTCATGTTATTTACCAAGTGGAATTAGATTCACCCTTGTGGTGAATGTCAAAATGCATAAAAAATCCATGCAATTCTATTGGTAGAATAATCCACCTTTCACACTTTTGAACATACTTGTAGAGCCCATATATATCGAATTTTAGGGGTGAGCACTCTCAATTATTGATGTCGTAGACTATAACCCCGTTAGGTTTGAACTTTGGTTATAGGCACTATAGGTAAGAAGCCCCACCATTTCACCAAAGGGTCACACCTTAGGAATGAAATTGATTATTATTTATGAAGGATATACATAGATAAATAGCCATAGGCCATGATGAAGTGCACATTGATAATATAATGAAACTAAAGATATGTATATACCCATGAATCTTAATAATATAATTTATAGAGACTAAATCTTAATGATAAATAGTGTTTTTGCTTACCCTTGAGCAAATATTGATACCTTCATAAGAAAAATCATTGAGGGAAAGTAACTCAACTATACCTTAGTATAATCAACCCTTTTGAGGGTATTGAAGAGTGGTAAGGTGTCGGGGTGAAAACTAAGTTATTACTTTATTTCACAAATAAGTTAGTTAGTTAAATATGGGTAACCTTTAGGGAAAGGTCATATATTATACTCTTAATTATGTAAGGTACTCCCAATTTTATCCTCACTCTTCAATGTGAGGAACAGTGACACATTCACTTATTCCTTTTGTTTGTAAAGACCCTATAGGAGTGTTACCATAATTGATAGTAATTTTGAAGATTGATTATCTGGTGGTGATGATGATGAATACCGACCAAGATAAGAAGAATACATGATGATAGTAGAAAAGTTAGATCAATTATTGTCTTGTCATTGATGTCAAGAAATCGATCTAGTTTATATTATGTTGCCTTATCATTTGGTAATGATATAAGATGAATGAGTTAAGGAGAAGAAGAAATGAGATGTTGTGAAGTTGAAGAACTTAATTGGGCAACTGATATAGATCAAACAATGATTAGATTATGTTGATATAATTTTTTTCTACCTAACATATGATTATGTTAAGTCGGTAAAGCATGATGATGAAGATTTGACAAGTCGGTAAGTTAAGTTGTTTTGGCTACCAAGCAGGATCTATCACTCAGTAAAGTGAAAGGAACTCAAGGCACCAAAAAACACAGAAAGGTTTAGGTACCGAGTGAAGTTAACGAAAATTCAGATGAAGAACACCGAGCAAGGAATAAATATTAAATAAGGATTGAATCGACATTTAATGATTAGCTATGATGAGATGGATGACCATGATTATGAGCAAAGTTAGTTACAAGAGATCTATAGTTATGAAAAATTCAAGGTGAAGATCTACGACAAGATCTAAGCGGCAAAAGAGATGGAACAAGTTTCAAGAAAAGTTCAAGTTCCTAGGTGAAAAGAAAACATATTATCGAGATCTAGATTCAAGGTATAATGAATTGGAAAGTTAAGATTGATCAAAGGAAAATGTAATAGAAGAGATTAAGAGGCAAAAGCTGTCTATATAAAGGATGATCTTATACAGACAAACAACTAAAAAATTGAATAGTTGAAGGGTCACCGATTGAAATAGTGAATAAGGAACATAGAGATTCTAAGTGGGAAAGAATGATCTGGTGAAGTTGTTGATGCCAATGGATAATGAATAATTGAAGTGAAGATTGAAGAGCGCACAAAATATTTGATTGAGAAAAGATAGTTGCAAATCTATAGGTCAATTTTATTTATTGTTGCTCACTAGCATTTGTAACAGAGAAATCTCTTAACAGAGTAGACTAACAGCCTTATTGTAAAATCTTTAAAAAATGTAACATTATAAAGAGTGTTTGAAGCCCTCTAAAAAGGAAACTCCTAATAAGGTGAAGAACAGATCTAAGGTAAATCCCTTGACCCAGTCACACCTAACAATGTGTATTGTAATCTTTAATCAAATTGGATCTTAACCGTGCATACTTCAAAAGAGTATTTTCTTAGTGGGTGACAATTCCCACAATGGTTTTTCCCAAAGCTAGGTTTCCACATTAAATATTGGTGTTACATGCAATGCATGATTTGTGTGAATTATTTACTGATTTCTATAGTTTATTTATTATTGTCGGTAAATAGTGAAGTTTATTCTACCAAGCTACTACCGAGTTAATCAAAGAATAATTGTTAAGGTATTTGGAGTTAGGGATTACTGATTCACCCCCCTCTCCATAATCCAACAATTGGTATTAGAGCTAAGTACTCTGAAGAGATAAGTTTAAAAGACTTGAGTAAAAGATCTGAAGATGTATAGGAGAGAAGTACCTAAGTTGAACGAGGATAGTTTCTCTACATGGCAAAGCAGAATGAGATTGTATCTATCTAGGATTGGAGAATTTGTACTGAATCTACTAGATAATGACTACACTCCACCACATATTGGACCTTTGACTATTAATTAGATGAGATAAAAATAGGAACAAAACTCGGTTATGATAGAGATTACTTCTCCCCTCTATGATGTTCAATTCAATGATGTTAAGAATTGGGCTAATTCAAGAGAGATGTGGGATAGGCTTACACTTATCTATGGAGGAGATCAACATGTAAAAAAATTAAGGTTGATAGTCTCAGAGAAAAGTATGAAGAAATGAGAATGAAGGATGAAGAGAACATCACACAATATAGCAACAGAATCAAGGAAGTTGTTAGTGCCATCAGAGGTGTTGGTGGATCAATGACTAATGAAAAGTGGTAAGTAAGATCTTGAGAACTCTTTCTTCTAAGTATGCTATTAGAGTCTCCGTAATTCAGGAATTGAGATCTATACCGAACAATGTTGTTACTCTTGAAGCCCTAATCGGTAAGCTGATTGCATTTGAGCTTAGCAATTATGATAATAGTCTACTGACCATTGAAACTGCCTTCAAGTCATATGTGAGCATTGGACTATCAAGAAGAGAAAGAGAAAATCATAGTAGTTCATATGGAAATAAATATGAAAACATCCTAATCGAAGAGAAAGAATGAGAAGAATTGGATGCACTGCTGGCTAACAGACTACCTAGAGGAAAAGTAAAGTACAAAGACACATTACCATTGAAATGTTTCAATTGTAATAAGATTGGACATATTGCATCTAGATGTCCTAACAATGACATGAATGATAATAATGACAAAAGAGAATCGACACTGAAGATCCAGAGGTTTTAAGGACAAAGGTAAGAAATCTTGCTACCTAGCTGAGGAAGGTGTAACTGATGATGAATCTGATGATACCAAAGTAGGATATAAAGTTTTCTATGTTGCAGTAAAGGAAGACTCAGATGAAGATGAATAAGCACTTGTTTCTCATGTAAGTAAACTAGACACATGGATTATTGATAGTGTATGTTCACATCATATGACTAGTGATATTGACAAGTTTGAAAACATAGAAGAGTATGTTGGAGGTTTTGTCAGATTTTGCAATGATGCTCCATGCCTTGTGAAAGGTAAGGGATCCATTGTATTAAATGAGAAGATAAAATTTAATGATGCATATTGGGTTAGAGTACTAAACTATAATCTATTGAGTGTTGCACAACTGAACAATATTGGCCATCGATTGAAATTTCAGAACAGAAAGGTTAAGATTTATGGTGCTGGTGGAGATTTGATTGGAACTGGTGGACAATCAAGAGGTAATCTATTTTATCTTGATACTAATGCAAATAGTTTCTTGTTTGTTAAAATTAAAGATATATGGCTATGGCAAAAGATACTATAATCATGTGAATTTTGATAACTTGATAAAAGTAAGTAAGAAAAATAGAGTCATCGAACTACCAAAATTATGCAAACCTGATAAAGTTATGTGCAAGGAATGTCAAATTGGTAAGATGACTAAGTCAAGTTTTTCAAGTAAATCCTACTCTACCAATGGTATTTTGGAATTGGTTCACATTGACCTTTTTGGTCCTATGAGAGTTTAAAGATATTATGGAGATCGATACTTTATTTTGTTTGTTGACAATTATTCAAGAATGATGTTTGTTATGTTTCTAAAGGAAAAATCTCATGCATTTCAAATGTTTAAGTGGTATAAGGCAAGAATTGAAAAAGAAACATGAAAACAATTGAAGTGTTTAAGATCTGATAGAGGAGGTGAATTTATCTTTGATGAATTTATTGTCTTTTGTAATGAGCATGAAATTAAAAGACAAGTATCTGCATCGAGTACTCCACAACAAAATAAGATAGTTGAGAGAAGGAATAGATCCACTATTGATTGTGCTAGAACTTTGTTGATTGACAAAAATATTGCACAAACATTTTGGAGAGAAGCCACAAGTACTGCAGTTTATATTCTCAACCGAGTACAGTTGAAGAAAGGTACAAACAAGACACCCTATGAACTTTGGTTTGGTCACACACTGAATGTAAGATACTTGTAAATTTTTTGGAAGTAGGTGTTACATACTGAAAGATTATAGAAATGAAAAGTTTGACTCTAAAGGAGATGAAGGTATATTCCTAGGTTACTCATCAAAGAGAAAATCATATAAATGTTTGATCAAAGCCACTAACAAAATTGTTGAAAGTGTAAATGTGAGGATTGATGAATTTGCATAAAGGAATGAAGAAGATAACAACAAGGAACTTGAGGATTACAAGAGATTTGTCTATGTACATGAAGGTAATTTGGTTGGCACAATCAAGAAGCAATAAGAAGAAACCGATGAATAGGATGAGCCTCCACCAAGAGATGAAAACATTGATAAACACTCTATTGAGCCTATACTAGAAAAATATGTTAGAAGACACCACTCACTGAGCATAATTATTAAAGACAAGAATGCAAGAGTCATGACAAGAAGTAAGTTGAAAGATAACACATGTTTGATTTTTCAATTTGAGACAAAATTAGTAAAGGATGCACTAGAAAATGAAGACTGGATGAATGCTATGAAAGAAGAAATAGACTAGATTGAAAAGAATAACACTTGGTCACTTGTATTGAGTCTTAAGGATAAGAGTGTGATTAGAACAAAATGGATTTTCAGAAATAAACTCGATGAGAAAGGAGATGTGATTAAAAAAAAGCAAGATTAGTCTACAAAGGGTATGCACAAGAAGAAGGTATTGACTATGGTGAAACTTTTGCACCTGTTGCTAGATTAGAAGGTGTGAGAATATTACTTGCATAGGCTGCTTACAAAGGATTCAAATTTTATCAAATGGATGTTAAGTCTGCATTTCTGAATGGAATTCTTGAAGAAGAAGTTTACATTGAACAACTTGATGGATTTGTTGACAAAAGCAATAAGGATATGGTATGCAAAATGCACAAAGCTTTATATGGATTGAAGCAGGCACCCCGAACATGGTATGAAAGGCTACACTCTTAATTAAGATTAGATTTGAAAGGACTAGTGATAACATCAATTTATACTTGAAATGTGATAGTTCTGATAAAATTTTGATTGTTGAGATATTTGTTGATGACATTATATTTGGTGGTAATGAGATAATGTCTAAATCATTTGCTGAGAAAATGATAAATGAATTTGAGATGTCTATGATAGGAGAGATTAAATTCTTTATTGGACTTCAAATTCAACAAGTAAAAGATGATATCTACGTAACTCAATCTAACTATATCAAGGAGATCTTGAAAACATTCAATACATAAGACTCAAAACCGGTTGGAACACCGATGGCTACTAGTTGCAAATTGTCTAAAGAAGATGACACTAAGGAAGCAAATGAGACACTTTACCGATTTATGATTGGTAAGCTACATTATGTCGTACACAGTAGACTAGATATTACACATTTTGTTGGTATAGTTGCAAGGTTTTCTACAAACCCAAAGGAGATACATTTGTCTGTAGTTAAAATGATATTCAGATATTTGAAAGGGACTAAAGATTTTGGTTTGTTATACACAAAAAGAGGATATTTTGATCTTAACATATATATTGATGTTGACTAGGCTATAAATATTGATGACGGAAAAAACACTAGTGGTGAATCTTTCTTTTTAGGAGAAGGACTAGTGACATGGTTAAGCAAGAAACATAGCTGTATTTCACAATCTATTGCTGAAGTTGAGTATGTTGCTGCATCTATGAATTGTTCTAACATTGTATGGATCAAACAATTACTGGAAGGTATGCTTGAAGATATTACTGATCCAATTAGAATTTATTGTGATAAAACCAGTTCTATTAACATATCAAAGAATCCTCTGATGCATTCAAAGACAAAGCGTATATCTATTAATTATTGCTACTTGAGAGAGCAAGTACAAGATAAGCATGTGACATTGGAGTATGTGAATTCTAAAGAACATATAGTTGACATATTTGCTAAACCACTACTGAAGGATGCTTTTGAGTATCTCTGAAGTAAGTTAGGGGTTCTTCCCCTATCCTATGTGCACTAAGGCAAGATGCATGCTGCATCAATTTCGGAACTCATTAGAATATCTATTTTGTGAGTTGATGCTAGTGTTCACTCTTTAGGTGAAGCCTGAAGGTGTGAAGAAAGTTTATGACTGCAATGGAAAATCTATACACTTGAGGTATAATTTGAGAATTTTATGTTTCTTTGGCATTGTTGTCAAAGAGGGAGATGAATGACATTATTGTAGGGAGAAGTCTAAAGATGTCTAGAGAAGTCTAGAGGGAGATGAATAAGTCAATTGATGTAAATGACAATATATATGAAAGAGGGAGAATATCATTGATGATTGCTAAATTCAAAGAAAGAGAATGTTGCTGGTGGAATTGGAAAAGGAATCAGTACAAAAGACTACTACTAACAAAAAGAGAGATTACAGATGGAAGATCAATAGCATAAAAGAAGAAGTTACTATTTAGATGGAGTACAATATATGAATGATAGTGAAAGATACCATCATCAATTAAACACTGAATTTCTTAGTGTTGCCATCAATGCCAAAGAGGGAGATTGTTACCATAACTACTAGTAATGTTGAAGATTGATTATCTAATGGTGATGATGATGAAGACCAACCAAGATAAGAAGAACACATGATGATAGTAGAAATGTTAGAACAATTATTGTCTTGTCATTGATGTCAAGCAATTGATTTCTGGTTTATATTATGTTGCCTTATCATTCGGTAATGATATAAGATGAATGAGTTAAGGAGAAGAAGAAACAAGATGTTGTGAAGTTGAAGAACTTAATTGGGAAACTGGTACAGATCGGGCAATGATTAGATTATGTTGATATAATTATTTTCTACCTAACATATGATTATGTTAAGTCGGTAAAGCATGATGATGAAGATTTGACAAATCGGTAAGTTAAGTTATTTTGGCTACTAAACAAGATATATCACTTGGTAAAGCAAAAGGAACTCAAGGCACTAAACACCAAAGAAAGGTTTAGGCATCGAGTGAAGTTAACTGAAATTCAGATGAAGAACACCAAGCAAGGAACATATATTAAATAAGGATTGAATCGACATTTAATGATTAGTTATGATAAGCTGGATGATCATGATGATGAGGAGAGTTAGTTATAAGAGATCTACAGTTATGAAAATTCAAGGTGAAGATCTACGACAAGATCTAAATGGAAAAAGAGATGGAACAAGTTTCAAGAAAAGTTCAAGTTCCTAGGTGAAAAGAAAACGTATTACTGAGATCTAGATTCAAGGTATAATGAATTGGATGGTTAAGATTGATGAAAGGAAAATGTAAGAGATTAAGAGGAAAAAGCTGTCTATATAAAGGATGATCTTGTATGGACAAACGACTTACAAATTGAATAGTTGAAGGGTCACCAACTAATATAGTGAAGAAGGAACATAGAGATTCTAAGTGGAAAAGAAGGATCTAGTGAAGTTGTTGATGCCAATGGATAATGAATAATTGAAGTGAAGATTGAAGAGCGCACAAAGGATTTGATTGAGCAAAGATAGTTCAAATCTACAGGTCAATTTTATTTATTGTTGCTTACTAGCATTTGTAACAGAGAAATCTCTTAACAGAGTAGACCTAACAGTCTTATTGTAAAATCTTTGAAAAATGTAACATTCTAAAGAGTGTTTGAAGCCCTCTAACAAGGCCAATCCTAACAAGGTGAAGATCCTAACAGATCTGAGGTAAATCCCTTGATCGGGTCACACCTAACAGTGTGTATTATAATTTTTAATCATATTGGCTCTTAACCGGGCATACTTCATAAGAGTATTTTCTCAGTAGGTGACAATTCCCATAGTGGTTTTTCCCAAAGATGGGTTTCCACGTTAAATATTGGTGTTACATGTGATGCATGATTTGTGTGAATGATTTATGGATTGTTATAGTTTATTTACTGTTCTCAGTAAATAGTGAAGTTTATTCTACTGAGCTGTTATCGAGTTAATCAAAGAAAAATTGTTAAGGTATTTGGAATCAAGGATTATGACTCATCCCCCCCTCTTCGTAATCCAACATAGGAGTTGTCATGTTGAACTAGTTAGAAATGTATGTTAAGAGCCATGTCTTAATTAATGAGACCGATAATTAAAAAAATGTTGTAGAAGTTTTCAAGTCTTATTTTTTTGGGTGGTGAATGACATTAGGTGCACTGCCTTCTAGAGCCCCTTTAAAAAATGAAGCCACTTCTATACATACAACATGTTACATTAGTGTTGTGGATTTACCCTTCCTAGGTTTTAGCACTTATCATTGCAAGTAGCTTAAAAAAAAATATTATGATTTTCTAGTAATTTTTTTGGGCATGACACCCTTTCATTATGATACGATGTCCTTTATTTTCACTCATCCACCAACTTGATCTTGTGAATTTGCATAAGTCTTACAAAACTCATGCCAATCACTTAGTGATTAGACCTCTATATCCTTCGCTATCACATCAACTATTGTCATTGCAATGCCATCACCCAATATATTACCCACCTTGAACAAGTGGGACATGACAACATCTTTATATAGTTTAATAACCTCCTTAATTTGCCGAGGCCAATTTTCCCAACTTCCAATTTGGTATTTGCATAGTTTAGATGAAATTAACTAGGAGTTGTGAGTCTTCTTCTAAATGAACTCTATAACATTCCAACTTCCTTCCTTTCCATAGCCTTAGAAGTACCACTTGAAACACTGCCTCATTATTGGTTGTTTTCCCCTACCTCTTCCTTCCTTTCCACAACCTTAGAAGTGCCACTTGAAACTTTGTCTCATTATTGGTTGTTTTCCCCTACCTCTTCCCTCCCATTATTAAGATCTTCCCGTCCTAGTCCTTGATTGCATACCTTGCCCCAACCATTCCCATATAGCCATATGCTACTCTGTCAAAATTGATCTTAATCCACTCTACTTCAAGGGGAACTTATTTTACGTCTTTTTTGATGCTCAAAGGTAAATTAACCAGTTGGAACTCATAAATGGGGACAAAATAATAACTTTTAACTCATATATGAAGATGCATCATTTAAAAACTTTGTATGCATAAAGTTAGGATATGCAATTACAAGATCCTCTCGACTACCCACAAAGTAATATCTTAACCCCATGTGCCCATGCTACTACTTAAATGTGTCTTTTGCTTAAATTTGAGTCATTGGGGAAAATGAACCAATAGTGGCTTGGGGTCCAATAACCGCTCACTTATTGTCATAGTGATCCCCCCGACCATGACCGTTTACTTAAATAATCTCACATATACCAATAGTTGATCATTTATGTACAAGTAGTTGATCATTCTTTTCCTTTTTTAGCTTTTCTAATTCGTGATTGGCCCAATGGTGCACCACTACTAGAGATTTGTGAACCACTACTGAGGCATTTGTGCACCACTATTAGGACATTTGACCACAAGTAATGGTGATTTTGAGTGAATGGTTATTGACACAATAGGGGTGGTTATTGGCACAATGTGGGTCATGTATCATTTGACACTTTGAAATGACCACTTTTTGACCCTTTCACACATAACGACTCTTATAGCGTGCATCATTAATACGCAAAAGCCGAAACCTTGGCTTTAAGCAGTTAAGTCGTATACGAAAACAAAAAAAAAAGATAATTGAAATCCAACTATAGCCACTATTGATACCTTTCTCCTAGAATGTTTCCATACAAATTTTAAATTATGAAAAAAATGATAATTTGAAATATTTTCTTATTTCAATGAAACAACTAGCATTTAAGAATTCAAAATAGACTTAAAAAAAATAATAAACAACTACATATTGCCATGACTCTCAAGTTTGATTGTCCAATTTTTTTCTTGCAATTTTTTATTTCTCACAAATTGTTATGGAACCATGACTACGACCATTTAAAAACTAAACAGAAAGCAGCCATATGGAACCTCGCCCTAAGCAGGTACCTGGACTTGCTGTTACGGTTAATTTTTGTTTCGAAGCGGCAGACAGCTGGAGCTAGTAAATAAAACCCAAGGCTGAAGACTGTAAAATTGCTCTTTCCATTCTTAAACCCCCAACATCCGACAGTCCCAGCATAGCACATCCATCTCAATGGCAAGCCTAGAGGTTCTATTTCGCCAAGCAGGCAGGGCCTGCACAAAACTGCACTTGGGGACTCGAACACCGTATCTCTTTCAACACTTTCCATACTCTTCCTCATCATCTTCATCTTCCCCTGAAGAAGATGCATCACTACGTCGTGATCCTTCCGGCATTGGAGTGGTATCATACGCGCCAAAACCGAAGAATCCAAATGCAGAAAACGCAAATGCAGAGAACCCAAATGCCAATCAGTCCAGAACAACAACATCATCAGCAAACATAGATTTGACACCTCCTGGGCAGAGCGGAGATTCGATTTCCCGACCTTGGAGTCGTGAAGATGGCAGGTACTTAAAGGATTCCCCTTCTATTGCTGTCGTTTCTTATGGGCTTAAAGTGGCTCCATTGCCCGAAGACAAGGGTGCCGTGCAGGAAGAAGAAAATATTGAAGGAATAAAGGAGACGGGAGAAGTGATAAAGGGTACTGTGCAGGAGGAGGAAAACAATATTGAAGGGGTAAAGGAGAAGGGAGAAGTGATAAAGGAAGCGGTTAGGGATTTGGGAGGAGGGCTAAAGTGGCAATTGGAAAGGGAGGGAAGCAGATTGCGGCAACACATGTTTGCCAGGAGGCAGGAGGCTAATATTCCCTTTCCTAAGCTTTTGCCTCCGGAGAAAAAGCAGCCTAAAGTTCAGTATGATTTGAATGAAGCCATAAAACATGTCAAGGTATTCATTTTTGTTAATAAAGCACTTTAGGCTTCCATGTCCATTGAGTTTTGAAGATATTGCTGCGTAGAATGAAAATATAATCAATGCTTTGTTTCTCCGTTGAAGTTTTTTAAATTGGTTTTGTATTCTGATTTATCGGTTTTATAATGTCTTCTTTTGATGTTAAATTAGCAAACAATCTCGCCATGTTAGCAAATGCTCTTTTCCACTGGGTAATTGCTTGTACGCAATGCATTTAGTAAATTGGAATTATTTTGTTACGTTACTAATATAAATTTTAATTTAAAATTTAAAATTCCTTTTTATATTGGCATATTGGATTTGTGATGCCTTTTTTTTAATCTCTAAATCAGAGGTGTCACACTAGTGATCCATGCGGTTGCATTCCCTGCCCAAAATGATCTCTTTCCCTGTAGAAGACATTTTGGGGACCGGGGATAGGTAGGAAACGTCCCCAGCCTGTCCCCGCTTTTTTCAAAATTTAGGAAACATCCCAGGAACGCCAAAAAAATTTGTATGGTATTATTATGACTCAAGCTTGCACCCTATTGAGCTTGCAACTCATTTGCCTTGTGACAAATGGGAATACCTCCAGGTTGTGGGTAGCCAGTAATGCAGATGGACCTCCAAAGAAAGCTGGTTCCTTAAGATGCCTCACCTAAAACCTACTCTAAACTACTAACATTCAGGGGAAAAGAGAAAGAAAAGCCTGAAAAATGACTTAAAATGCTTCTGAAAACGAAACTACAGCTATAATGGCGATGCACCAAATTTATGCTTCAAACATCCACTAAGGTTTTGACATACAGTCTCTTAACGAACTCAGCAAAGCTTTTGCACAGCTTGAGTTTTGGATGTATTCCTACATCAACACTTTACATGAAGGTATTGAATTTTATCAAACTTGAGAAGGGAAACTAGTGATTTCACAACTGAAGTTGTTTTCTCTCTACGCAACGAGTAACCTGCAAGAATGATTACATTTTCCTATTATAAGGTGCTGCAAGCAAGACATTCACTTGAGGATTTGATGAAATCACAGAAGTACATATCTAACATGAGATTGCACATGAAGAAACAGAAATTTTTGAAGGCAATAATCTGGAATTATTAATAGAAAGATGCTGTTACAGTCATGGAAGTCTGAAATTCTTGAAACTTTACTTGAAAAACAATGATGTAATTGTTGTTTTAGTCTATGTCACAAGGTTCGAGTTCGAGTTTGTGTTTGGCAACTATAAAATTTGACAGTGCAAAAAATTCGGGAAAAATTCGCCTATATAATTTAGTTTTAAAAAATATAAATATAAATTGAAAAATAAAATAAAATAATATTATATAAAACAATAGTGTAATTTAAATACGTGTTAAATTTTTACTTTAAATATTATTAATATATAATTTTTGAATTTTTTTTATTTATAATTATATCTAATTAAACATTTTAAAATATTAAATTTTAATATTGAAAAGAAAACAAAAGAAAAATTCATTCCTAAACCAAAATATTATATTAAACAATAGTGTAATTTAAATATGTTTAAAATCTTACTTTAAATATTATTAATATATAATTGATAAATGTATTATAATAATATATCCATTTAAACATTTTAAAATATTAAATTTTAATATTGAATAGAAAACAAAATAAATAAATAAAATCATTTCTAAACCAAAGTACATAGATTTTAAAAATTATTTAAAAAACAAAAAAAAACTAATCCGAAACATTTCGGAGGGTCACTTTGAAGTTTTCTGTAAGAGACTGAATGGGTATCGCTTCAAAAAATGCAGTCGCGGGAGAGGGGAGTCAAATACATTTGGGCCTCTTGTTAATGTTGAGAGTGGGGGAGTCGAGCACTCTGGAAACATGGGGTTTTGAACTGAATCACGTCTGAAACAGCATCACACCTGAATCGTGTCTAAATCTGCAGGGATAACCAAACTCATTTGAATCGCATCTTATCTGCAACAATAATCACGTTGGCCATGCTCTCAAGATAGACGA
Organism: Chamaecyparis obtusa; assembly: GCA_027943335.1. Taxonomy (NCBI): domain Eukaryota; kingdom Viridiplantae; phylum Streptophyta; class Pinopsida; order Cupressales; family Cupressaceae; genus Chamaecyparis; species Chamaecyparis obtusa. The sequence continues at coordinate 1,386,996 of BSBK01000203.1, read as the reverse complement.
TTTTTTAAAAACCTTAAATCAATTCTGTACGAACTTATTGCGAACAACAACGATTTTTTAGAATTTCTTTTAAGTTTGCTGAATTTCGAACGTCATGGTCAAGATTCAGCGAACCCTGTGACTTAGGTTTTACTCATACGACTGATTTTGAGCTACAAGTGTGTAATTTCTGCTTGAAAGAGCTCTAAAGGCTACAATATTCAGCAAAAATGAGAGCAAGAACTAACTGAAAAGAAACAGAAGAGTTGTGCTTTATAGAATAGCAACAGCTGCTTACATCACTAGAGAATGTCAAATGCATAGAGGAAAAGGTCCATTACTTGTTTTAACTATCTTCTTGGCCGTCCAAGCTTCTGAGTGCTATTTTTCAGCCTTCAAATCTGCTATAAAAGGTGGTCTTCATAAAGGAAAACCTCCCTCTTTGACTTATCTATAGATAAGGTCTTTAAATCATATCTTCATAAACAAGTAAGATATATTATATCAGACCATTGGACTAATGAATAGCAACACCAAGAAGCATAAGAAACAAGAGTCATACACATACGAGGCCAAACACAAGAATTTGAGTGGAAAACACTTGAAGGGTGAAAAACCACAATGAAAGAATTTTTATTAGGCCTCACTGACCAAAATGTCACCGGTTACATTTATGCCTCATTGACCAAAACCTCACTGACAAAGATCTCACTGATCACAAGCCTCACTGGCAATACAAGAGTCTCACGGACTACATTCAGGGCACCAACCCGAGGAGCACCAACCCCTACACACTATACTCAAAGCTGAATGATTAAAATACAGAGGGTTACTGTATTTCACTTTAAAACAAAAAACTTACTGCCTCATGTTTGTAACAGTCTACATAATCTTCCTATGCATATTCAATGAATACAAAGAATCAAACTCGGTAATTCAACACTCTTACACAATAAGCCAACAAAGTCTCTTGACACAAAAATTACTGTAACCTTCACAAACTTCTTTTTCCTGTAATAGAAACTTCATTGCATCATATCTATAGAAATAAACATTTTAATAGATTAATATACCTTTTTATTCTGTCCATAGACTCATTTTTTATTCGATACACTCTCTCTTGCAAACTACACTCAGACCTTCATCTTTTTCCATACTCATCAAAATAGTTCGAACAAACTGTTATATCCATAAAACTGAACCGACAACTGACTTTTCAACTTCTGACAAAAACAGTTAACTGTTGGAATCTGAAAATAATCAACAAATATCCATTCAACTTCTGCCAAAAACAATCAGTAGAGCTGCTGTTGAAACTTATGTGACCACAGGAGTCTTCAATTGCTAATCATTGGAATTTGAAAATTTTAAATAATCAACTGTTGTACATTCATCTTCTGTCAAGAATCGCTGGTTTTGACTTCAATGGAAAACATGTTGTGTTTTCAACACATTGGGACAACCATCCAAAGATCTAATAATCAGATAGACTCAAGAAAATATCTTAGCAATGCACTCATGTCTTGTCGACAAATTTGCAAAACAAGGTTGTCTCATAAACTGCACATTGACACAAAGTAAACAAGTGCCTGCACATATACAAAAACTGAACTGTCCTCAACACAAAGTGTCCTTAAGTGACACCAACATCAACCAAATCAATATTTTGTTAGATTGCCTTGTATCCATGTCACAACTCATACTCTGTGCTGTTCATAGTGTCATCATTGGTTCTTATAACAATGAATGAATGCTTGACAATTATACCCACCAATGAATAGTGAATGACCTTCTTTGTTTTACATGACAGTCTACATCACTGCCCTATCATAACATGTTTACTCTTTCATTGCTCTTTCTTATTGGATATCTATTGTAACTCTTTAATGTCTTGCTATCCTTGTTAATGACCCTGATAAATCTGCTGTTCTCTTGATGAGTGTTCTTTAAAACCACTGCATTCACTTTCATTCTCATGACATGTCTACAACAGTAAAGCTCTACCCTTTATGCAGTCATACTCTTTCTCTGTTTAATGATTGTTACCATACAAACTTCCATAAGATCTTGAAAAGCACTGTCATTACTGCCCAATTGTTGAAGCATATGCAAAACCTTAGCAACTTCTACTTGCAACTTTTCATTTTGTCTTCGTTGCTCTGTATATCTGACTGTTGACTCCTTTCAAAACACACCACTGTTATTTTACACTTCCTGTTGTTGATTTTATGGTACAAATGACATTACGGCACAAAACAAAACTAGAGAACACAACAAATGTAGAAGTTACCCTGGGAAAACCCTCCAACTTGAGGGGGAAAAACCCAGCCACAAAGATTACTTTATTAATGATAAACAGGAGTCTCAATTACAATACACAAACTGAAGCAATAATGATTTCTCTTCTAAATCTGAAGACACTTAACAACGAATACAAAGAATACACTAAAAACAAAAATATTGAACCAGTGATATATGTTCTTCATGCCTATGACACTTTTAATAATATTAAATGTTACAAATGATCACCACCGCAAGGAACATCGAAGACGATAACCTCAGAACTGTAACATAAGACTAACTGCGAATATGCTGCAAGAATAAACCTGACCACCACACAAAAGGCGGACTCTTCATTGTTAGTCTTCTGTGTCAAATGAAACAACTGCTGTTGCACAAGAAGGTGACTCTGCAGTATCTTGAACGATATATGAAATGATCTGTCCATTCAATGCCTTAAGCCAACGAAACATATGAAAGAATAATCGCTGGCAATAAAAGAAAGACAACCAGCTGCATATTACAAATGTCTCCAAACAATATCGACAGCAGCAGAGAAAGAATAACAAACACATCACGTTGAAAGGAGAACCAGCAACCTGCAATAAGAGAAGACTATCTCAAACAGAGACGACTATCTCAGATATGGAAGAAAGATATCTCCCGAAGCTACATCATCAACACTCCCTCTTAGCTAGGGAGGTATATTTTCAGATATTCATGTCATGGAGTCTCTCAACATGACACCAAAATGGCTACACCCATTTGTGGAAAAGATTTTATCACTGAATCTCTCAATGTGATAACATCACGGAATCACTCACATGATGTCCACCATGGCTACTCCCATGTGTGGAAAGAAGTATATACACAAGTGCCCATCACAGAATCACTCAATGTGATGTCGTCATGGAATCTCTCAACATGATGTCCACCATGGCTACTCCCATGTGTGGAAAGAGCACATCTCTCAAGGGCTTTCACCTCATATTTCTCCATCTCAGAGAAATATGTATTTTAGCACATAAAAAAAATCACTAATGTTGAGACTCCCTTTGAGCAAGAGTAGCATTCTCCACAACCCCAAGCTTGTCTCAAAAATGTGCAAATTTCACCCAAGAGAGAGGCTTGGTGAGAATGTCAGCTGTCTGTTCATCAGTGCAGATATACTTGGGTTGATAGCTTTTCTCAGCACCATATCTCTGATGTAATGATATTTGATCTCCACATGTTTTGTTCTATCATGAAACACTGGATTCACAGAAAGCTTCACACAACATTGATTATCACAATGAATCACAATTGGCTCTAATGCTTGACCAAACAAACTTGCAAGAAGCTTTCGAAGCCACACGGCTTCTCAAGCAACTACACATGCTGCAATATATTTAGCTTTTGCAGTGCTTGGAGCCACAAAAGTCTGCTTCCTGCTACACTAGGAAAATTGAAGCAGCATTCAGAAGTGCTTTTCATATCAGTTACACTCCTAACCCAATCAAAATCAAAATAACCCTGTAAATTCAGATCTACATCTGAAGTTATCTCAAGCCATAGCCAACTGTGCCACGCAAGTATCTCAAGATATGCTTGGCTGCAACTAAATGAACTTGTTTTAGTTCACACATGAACTAACTAAGAGAACTCACTGCATAACAAATATCTGGTTTAGTATTCACTAGATACATCAAAGATCCAATTAGCTGTTTGTACATGGTGGAATTTACCAAATCATAGCTAGTTGCAACAACTCTCAACTTCTTCAAATTTGTCTCCATGTGAGTAGACATGGACTTGCAATCCAACATCTTAAACCTCTTCAAGATATCTATGGCGTATTTCCCTTAACTAAGAATAATCTCATTGGGTCTTTGCCACACTTCTAGTCCTAGAAAGTAATGCATGAGACCAAGATCTTTCATCTCAAACTTGGAGGTTAAATCTTTCTTGCATTTAACAATGAGACTATCTTCTTCAGTAAGAAATAAATCATCAACATAAAGAACCAAAATTAAGACTTTATCATTAACTATCTAGAAGTAAAGATTTGAATCAACATCATTCTTGGAGAATCCCAAGCTCATCAAGTATTGATTAATCCTTTCATACCATGCATGAGGTGCTTGCTTAAGGCCATACAACGCCTTCTCCAATATGCATACATGAGGCTTCTTCCCATGAATCACAAAACCATATGGCTGTTCAATAAACATTTCTTCTTCAATTACACGATTAATAAATGCAGTCTTTACAAGCACTTGATGTAGCTTCCAGCCTTTAGCTGATGCAATAGCAATAATAGTCCTGATAGATGTGTAACGAGCTACAGGAGCATATGTCTCCTCATATTCTATTCCCTCTTTTTGAGAGAAACCTCTTGCCACAAATCTTGCTTTGTACTTCTCAATGCTTCCATCAGCTACATGCTTGATCTTGAAAAGCCACTTGGAAGACACAATTGGCTTTTCTTTAGGCCTTGGTACAAGATCCCAAACATCATTCTTGATGATAGATTGATATTTTTCTAACATATCATCTCTCCAAACTTGCTGATTGGATGCTTCCTCAAAGCTAGAAGGCTCAAACACAATGATATGACTCATTAATGCCACATATTCAGAAAATTGCTGCGGTCTCTTGCTTTCTCTAAAAGTGCCAAGAGGAGCTGCATAATTTTTTGCCTCTTGCATAGTTTGTCTAGCCCATAGAGGTCTCTTTCTATCTGTAGAAATGTTACTTGGCCCATCAGTAGGTTCTATGGGATCAACTGAATCAAAAGTCTCTTATGGTTCAGACTTTTGGTTCAGTGGACTCCCTCTGAATCTCAGGAGAATGATCATGATAGATTTCCATATGCTGAGGTGTTTCTCGATCTTCGCTATCTATCTCTAATGAAGATCTTTTTGATCTTTTGAAGGCAACTTCCTCTTCAAAAGATACATCCCTGCTAATCTCAATTTGTTTCTGCCCTAGAATGTAGATCATGTAGGTCTTAGAAGACTCACTGTAACCCACAAATATACCTTTCTTGTATGATGGTTCTAGTTTAGATCTTTTGTCTTTAGGCACATGAATATAAACATGACTACTGTAGACACCCAAATCCGAACACAATTTATTTATTTAATTAATTGTCCGTCTTCTATAGTCTAGGTAAATTAACTCGTTTAATTTATCTAATGTTCCATCTTTTGTTTAATTAAATGTCCTATTTAATTAAATAAATAAACCCCCCATTCTTCTATAGTCATCTAGCCAATTAAATAGCTTGCCTATTTAATTAAATCCTTTAGGTAAATTAATTAATCTAATTTACCTATTGCCTAACCCCTTTTAATTAAATAAACCCACATATTTAATTAACTCCCATATTCTTCTATTTTGAATTTAAATGAAATTCAAAATTCATTTAAATCCCATCCACTTGCATTGTCCTACTTTTCCCACTTGCACCATTTAATTAAATAAATAAACCTATTTATTCTATTAACCCCTACCTATCCTACCCCTATCCACTTGTTAAATCCTACCCAATCCTCTTGCCTCCTAACTAACCCCCCTCATTAAGCCTAATAAACCCCTCTTAGCATGTGCACATTCCTAAATATATTGATTAGGGGACCCAAGGTCAAACCTTAGTCCCATCCATCTCAATCCCAAAGGGACATGACATGGGTCTTCCATGAAGGCTCCTAAGTGCCTTTAATATTATTGTCCCCTTTAAAGAATTTAAAATTCTTTAACCCATTTATTGAATTTGACTTTGGGGCTTTTAGGAGACAAATGCCATTTATGTTAAGTCTCTTCCAAATCTCTTAGCCATCCCTCTTTAATGCATAAAGCCCTAAGTCTAAAAGACTTAATCAAAAAATATCCTCATTCAACACATACATCTTTCATTATGCAACTTTGATCTTATGCATTTTTGAGAGAGCTCTCCATATCCTATGCAACTTTGAAGCCATTTTCATGCCCCTCTTGCAAGTTTGAGAAAATATGGAGCATCTTGATACTGTAATGCTGTGAAAATTGTGAGCACACATACTATCAAACAATCTTGGACAAATCGTTGCAACAAGGAGATTACAATGGGGTTTGCACTGGTTTGCATTTTTTGTGTTTTTTAATGTCTCTTTATGTCTAATCTTGATGTTGCTCTGAAGTTGTGTTTTGAGTGTTTCAACTAGTTGTTTGCATTCCTTTTTATTCACATTTCCTTGCACACAACTACCAAAGATTCTTAAGTGACTAACTTCAGGTTTGACACCCGTGAAGCCCTCTTTAGGAGTTATATATTTTATTATTTTATGAGGACTTCGATTCTGAATATAGACAACAATTCTGGAAGCTTTTGCCCAATAAAAAGTTTGTATAGACGCTTTTGACGAACACCAATCACATGGGCAGATTTGATGCTAGAGTTCTTTGGCCAAGAAAGAAATTTTCCTTCAGAAAATCCAATTTGATACCCTTTGTCCTCCAATACTGAAATTGAGACCAGATTTCTTTTGATTCCTGGAACAAACAAGACCTCACTCAAATGCAGAGGGATGCCAGAATCTAGATGAAGAGAAGTGGCTCCAACACCTTTTAGTAAATAACTTGCATCATCTCTAATTATCACTTGTCAATTGGTTTCTCTTTCTACCAAATCAGAAAGATGTTCACGATATTCTGCAATGTGACGAGAAGCACCACTATCAATCAACCAAGTGTTGTTGTCGGTTGGAACATTGCTTGAAAAAGCTGAGATGAATAGAAATCCTCATGAGTTGTCACTGGATTCCTTTTTAGGTGACACTTGATCAACATTTGCAGCAGCAGCATGATGTTTTAGATCTTTTTACACAATCTCGAGCAAAGTGACCATACTTGTCACATCTGAAACATTTGATGTGAGAGAAATCCTTCTTTTTGGATTAGGAGCCGAATCAAAATTACTGTCTCTATTCCTTTTCTCCCTTCTCTTCCTTTCCCTCTGAAAGTTTGAGTAGCAAGAACATGATTTTCTTCATTATGAGAGCTTCTTCCATTTCCTCTTGATACCAACCTAGATTCCTTTTGAATGCAATTAGCTCTAAGACAATCAAACTTGGAAATTTCAGATCTTCCACAAATGCCTTGGATAAAGGACTCCCAAGATTGAAGAAGACCATTCATTGTCAACATAACTAGGTGTCTATCTTCAACTATATCTCCAATGGCATATAGCTGATCATTTAACTTAGTTATCTTCATGAAGTAGGAAATAACTGACTCTCCTTTAGCCACTTTAATGTGATGGAGCTGTTGTCTTAAGGCAAGAGCTCTGCTGGTATTGTTGATCTCATACAGGTCTTGAAGAGTCTTGAACATGACTCTAGCTGACTTCATCATGGATATGATAGGCACAAGATGATCCTTTACAAAATCTATCAAAAACTTCCTAGCCTTAATGTCATTCTTCTTCCATTGAGTTTTCTCAGCCTCATTGGATGGGTCGGGCACATCCTTCTCCACGAGGTCTAGAATATCATTTTTTTCCAATGTGATAAGAACTCTGAATTTCCAAGAGGTGAAATTTGATGTGCCATCAAGCCTATTTTCAATCTTTAGACCATTAACCATCTTGATAATTAAAAAACTTATTCAAATGAGAAGAAAGAATAAGAAGACTTACCGATGAAATGAATCTGATCTCTGAACTTGCTTAAACCTGCTCTGATACCATGTTGATTTTATGGCACAAATGACATACACAAGACAAAACAAAACTAGAGAACACAAGAAACTCTGAAGTTGCCCTGGGAAAACCCTCCAACTTGAGGGGAAAAAACCCAACCACAAAGATTACTTTATTAATGACAAACAAGAGTCTGAATTACAATACACAAACTGAAGCAATAATGATTTCTCTTCTAAATCTGAAGACACTTAAACAACGAATACAAAGAATACAATAAAAACAAGAATATTGAACCAGTGATATATGTTCTTCACACCTATGACCCTGCTAATAATAATAAATGCTACAGATGATCCCCACCACAAGGAACATCAAAGACGATAACCTCAGAACCGTAACATAAGACTAACTGCGAATATGTTGCAAGAATAAACCTGACCACCACACAAAAGATGGACTCTTCATTGTTAGTCTGTCATCTCAAATGAAACAAATGCCGTTGCACAAGAAGGTGACTCTTCAATATCTTGAACAGTCTGTCCATTCAATGCCTACATTGTATGGGTATGTGAAATGATCTGTCCATTCAATGCCTTAAGCCAACGGAACATATGAAAGAATAATCTCTGGCAATAAAAGAAAGATGACCAGCTGAGTATTACAAACGTCTCCAAATAATATCGACAGCAGCAGAGAAAGAATAACAAACACATCATGTTGAAAGGAGAACCAACAACCTGCAATAAGAGAAGACTATCTCAGACAGAGATGACTATCTCAGATATGGAAGAAAGATATCTCCCGAAGATACATCATCGACACCTTTCATATGTTTTCTTATGTGATTGCAAACTTTATTTCTCATGAAGACATATCACTGTGAAAGCAATATTTGACAATCGTTGTCTTGTCTCCTATTCATAGTTCTGCACCATTGCACAAGCAATACAAGAAATTCCAAACTGAACCAGAGAATTAGGAACTGAATCACACCTTCTTTTTTTGATAACAGACTACACTGACTTGATATTGACATTTCTGCAAACTGAGCACTTATTGCCAACAATTGTCATTCACTATGATCTCTATCACTTCAACAAGCACCAAATAATACTAAACAATATTTACCAGTAGTTATTGTTCAAACTGCATCAAAACACTCCAAAATCTTATTGATTGTATATCCATAATCAACTTAACATATTGTTATGTCACAATTCATAGCTGCTATAAGACCCTCGTAACTGTTAAAACTTTTCTAGCTCTCATTTTTAAGAACTAAGCAGATTCTGTACTTCTCTTGCCAAGAAAATGCCTATTACCTTAGTCTTCAAAGTTCTGGTACATCAAACACTTTGAATATTCGAAGGGGCTGAAAGGCAAAACTCTAAGCAGCTCCCCTGCCCTGTTTTTATAGATTTTTATGCACTTAGTGATATCACAAGTATAGGTTCTTTTTCCTCTTGAACTTGTTTTCTTCTCCAAATCTTCACAGTTCCTTTCTTCTTGCTGTGATCTCTATATGATTTTTCAAATACTACTTCTGCAAGAATATGCTTTATGTCCAAAGTATAACATCTTATATTCAAATTTTTCAAAAAGATACCCACTCTAACAAAAATTGCAGACCTTCTTGCAATCACTCTACAATTTTCAATGTTATGACCAAGGTTGTCACAATTGTAACACATTTGATTTCTTGAAGCAAAGATGTTTCTTCTTGTAGATTCAAACGATCTCTTATCAACAAATTTACAAGACCACAACCATTACATAAATAACAATAACCCGGAAAAGAGTAATTGTACCTTGCTGTTTGGTCTTGCCAAGTAGGTGGAGATCTAGTGGACCTATTGGCACTTCTTTTTCTTGCATCATTGATGTCTTTGGACTGTGTACCATCAGCAACCTTATTCTCTGGTTTCGTCTTGTCTTCAGACTTAGAAGTAGAAACATGATGATTGAGATCTATCTTTTTTCTTGGAGTTTGTCTAACCTTAAAACTCTTTCCATCTATTGTTGCAAACACTATTTCACGTTTAGACTCATCTTCAACTGTGGAGCTTTGCCCTACCTCATATCCTAAACTGGTAGGAGCTTTGGAATGTTTTTGCTTACTTAGCATCTTATTTAACATGTTGTTGCCGCTCTCAAACTTCCGAAAATTTTCAGATTGAGATTTATGTCTCTTAACTTTCTTAAAGAAACTACTTCAACTTCAAGTTTGTGACACTCAATGGTTTTGACTTCCAAATCAGATTTTGTCACTTCTGTTATCATCTTATTTTCTTCAACCTCTGATTTCAGATTGATAATCACATCATCTTTCATGGTGTGTTCTTTTAACAAAGAATTTTCCTCTAGGTTCCTTTTTAAAGATGCAATCTCAGCTTGTAGCTTCTTACACACCTCTTCTTTATTTTTGAATCTATTTCCTATTTCTTGTTCAACCCTTTTTCTTTCTAAAACTTGAAGATTCATATATTTGATTATCTTTTCAGATTCACTAAGGTTTTGTGCTACCACTTTATTAATTTAATGCTTTCTTTAAGACTTACCTTTAGCTTCTGATTTTCTTGTTTGAGATTCTTGATCTCATCTAGGGCAGCGACAAGTTCTCCTTCAAGATTAACAGCTTCTTCCTCTTCATCCGTTTCGTCATCAAACTGATATTCATTTGCAACTTCCATGAACTAAGATTCACCAAACACATTTGCATGACATTCTTTAGAATCAAGATCATTTGAATATTCTTCGTGTATTAGACATCTCTTTCTTATTAGGCAGACTTTTCACCTTCTTAGAAGAAATTCTATTTCTACTTTTCTTGCCCATGGTATTCCTTTTTCAAGATCAACCTAAGTCGGTTAAACTTTGATAAGAACCTGCTGCTCTGATACCAAACCACTGGGGGGGAGGGTGGGTGAATCAGTGGTCTCTAAAACCAATTCTTAAGATTGATAAAAACTTTAAGCTCTATGCCTTAAAACAGTAATAGTGCCTATCAACAATTTCTATCTTCATAAACAAGTAAGATATATCATATCAGACCATTGGACTATTGAATAGCAACACCAAGAAGCATAAGAAACAAGAGTCATGCACATATAAGGTTGAACACAATAATTTGAGTGGAAAACCCTTAAAGGGTGAAAAACCACTATGAAAGATAATTTTTATCAGGCCTCACTGACCAAAACCTCACTGGTTACATTTATGCCTGACTAGCAAAGATCTCACTGATCACAAGCCTCATTGGCAATACAAGTGTCTCATTTACTATATTCATGGCACCAACCCCTACACACTATACTCAAAGAAGAATGATTAAAATACAAAGGGTTACTATGTTTCACTTTAAAACAATAAACTTACTTCCTCATGTTTGTAACAGTCTGCATAATCTTCTTATGTGTATTCAATGATTGCAAAGAATCAAACTCTGTAATTCAAAACTCTTACACAACAAGCCAACAAAGTCTCTCAACACAAAATTTACTGTAACCTTCACAAACTTCTTTTTCCTGTAACAACAATTTCATTGCATCGTATCTGCAGATATAAGCATTTGTTAATATACCTTTCTATTCTGTCCATAGACTCATTTTTTATTCGATGCACTCTATCTCGCAGACTACACTTGGATTTTCCACACTCATCAAAATAGTTGGAACAAACTGTTATAGGCATAAAGCTGAACTGACAACTGACTTTTCAACTTCTGACAAAATTAGTTAACTGCGGGAATCTGAAAATAATCAACAAGTATGCATTCAACTTCTGTCAAAAACAATTAATAGAGTTGCTGTTGAAACTTACGTGACCACAAGAGTCTTCAACTACTAATCACTGGAATTTGAAAATAAGTCCGTTCGTTTTCTGTTGAGAACTGCTGGTTTTGTCTTCAATGGAAAATATGTCGCGTTTTCAACAGCAAATACATTGTGTTTTCAACACATCAGGACAACCATCCAAAGATCCAATGATCGGACAGACTCAAGAAAATATCTCAGCATTGCACTTATGTCTTGCTGACAGATTTGCAAAACAAGGTTGTCAAGCCATTGGAGAAACTAATCAAATAGCCTCACTGGTTATATAGTGTCTTATCGATGGATAAGGATGCATACCAAAATGATCAAAGAGCCTTATAAAACTGTCTTTGCGATGTTAACATGTCTCACTGATGAAATGCATAAGGTATTGCCCTAGTTTGCAGTTTGGTTTGGGAGAGTAGTGTTTTGCATTGAAACATACTTTTTCATTCTGTCACCATATTGCCATGAATAACATTGAAACACACTAACACTGCCCAAGACTTATCATCTTGAAAAGGTATTCTCAGCATCTCACCAACAACATTATAAGATAGCACCTTTTGACATCAATGTCAAACATGCCAAAGCCAACACTAAGTCTATCTCATCTTCATAACTTATGCACTATCATTATTTGTTTCTAGACATACTTTCCCTACATTTCGCTCATGCATTTTGTATAGATATTTGCAGGTCTGTCAGTATTTCATGATGATTATCTTTCTTTTTAACCTTCAACATGCGGTCTTCTTGGCCCTTACCTTTGGTTGGGCTCAGGACTGTGAAACAGTGAGGAAGATTGTTTTCCTATTCAGCTGTCATACCTCCTCTCCATCTCAATATTGACATGTCTTTGTTGCCCTATGTCAATGATGATAGTCTTTTTTTTTCTTGCATGAAGACCATGGACTCTTGTCCTATACATATTGCTTCTCTAATCCTGTGCTGCAACTCATGGTTTTCTTTTATGCTTCCCACTGTCAACTCAAGTGTCTTTGAACCTCTAGTTGTTCAGGTAACCTTCTCTGCACCTCTATCTGAGCATTCGGGACTTCTGCAAAATGCATTGCCTCTTGATGGCTTGGTGTGCTATTGCTGTCTTTTGTCACAATGTCTTGATCAAGCTCATCCAAGGTTCTCCCATGTTAGCTGTCTCAATGTTCACCTCTTTGTGTGGCTGTCATCTTCTCATATGATTTCTGCATTTGTGTGAAATCGGCATCAACAGAAAACTTAAAGAATATGTTATTGAGAACATCCACATGTAATCTTTCAGGATCCAATATATCTCCTAGAGAAAAATTGATATAATACCCATGTTTAAAGTCACCACAGCTCATCTCTTGTGAAGATGGAGATACAACAAGACGTTCAAGCAAACCATTTGGATCTTCCATGAAACCCAATCCCTCCAGAAGTAGTTTGGGTGGCTTCATACTCCATGACAAATGAAGTTGAGTGTGATGAATGAAGCATAGCTATAGAAATAAGATCTTTCACATGGTACACATGAGACCCCTTCTTGACTTTTCCTTATCTTTGACACTTGAACATACATTATGGACCATATGCAGGCAAATGGAGTGAAATTCTCAACAAACAAACTGACATAATGGCATTGATTATGATTGCTATGAGGGTTATTTGGAATACCTGGCAAAACACAAAGGAAAAGAGGAAACATGCTTTGTGAATTTAGAAGACTGCTCCATTCAATTTTCCAATCTTCATTGACCATACCATGCATCCTGTGACATTCCCAAAATCATGGCAGTGAACCATACATGACTCTGCAATGTGCTATAAAGATCTTCCTTTTGCTGCAACATGGGTAATGTGCCAACAACTTATTCTTATTTTCTGCAACGTGGAGAACTTTCTCCATAGACTTGTTCAAGGCCATTGTCCCTACTTGCTTGCTGCAATGAAAATGTGGCTGCAACAGAGAACCCTAAACTTCCTCTACTGCTACGTGCCCTAAAGCTCCCCAAGAGAAGCTTTCAGCGTAAGGGTTGGAGATTTGACCAAATGATGTTTCATTTTTCTCCCTTTTTCCTATTGGCACCTAAGTTTCTATTATACATTTGATTTTGAAATTTTAAATAATACTTGACCTTTCATGTTGGCATATAATGTGTAAAGAAAGTTGAAACTAGTAGACCTATTTAATCCAAGGGAGTATAATGGGTCAACAGGTATATTATGGGACAGATAACTGTCCCTAGGACCGACATCCACCATCTATCTTGAGAATGGCTAGCCATCCTGTAACGTACCCAAGGACATTTTAGTAAATTAAAAAAATGCTTACAACTGGTTAATGACATGCCCATCTAGAATAACAAAAAAAATTGAAATGGTGTGCACTTCGAAGGTCTGTATCTCTTGCAACGGGGGATGTTTCCGACCACATCCCCTATACTGGAGACATATCTCTCGGTAACCCTATCCTTTACATATCCTTTGGAGTCAGAGATGCGGAGTTACTGTTTATATTTTTTGCTTTAAGCATGAAGCATGCCTTACTCTTGATCCCCAACTCCTTAACAATGGTAGAGGTCATGAGGTATTCTTGATACTTGATCTTTGAAACTTCAAAACTCCTGTGTTTTGCACTATTCACTGCCATTTACCTCCCTACACAAATTAAGTCTTCATTATGGACTAGATTTGATGTTGTTACTACTCTGGAAGGGTTTTTCTTGTTTAGAAACAATTCTTCATCTTAAGGACATGGATTTGAATGTACTTTCAGTAGTGGAGGATGAAGAACACCATGCCGCTTTTAATGTGATTGCTGTGATTATGATGTGAATGATTTTCATGTGAGCTCTAGGCTATTGTTTCGGTAGATACTGCGGTATCTTAGTTTGTACTATGCATAGCATTAATGGTTGCTGATCTTGTACTAGGATCACTTCTTGGAGTTCGATTAGATGACTCTAAAGTTTCCTTTAGACATGATCTACAGGATAGTCTCTTTCATCCTCCACTAGATACTTGTACAAATTTTACTAAAAAGCCTCTTCTGGGGCTCCTATATTACTTCCCAATGATATTTTTGTTGAAATGGGGAATTTATCATTTTCTTTCTCCTGCCTTTTGAGTGTCACTTTGGTCCTTTGTTTCATTACTTTCCTCTCAGTGTTGTCATTTCCATATATTTTCTTTGACCTTTTCAAATCCCATTTTAAGTTAAAGCTCAAATGTTTTTTGACCAACTCTTTCTCTTCATTTTTAGTTTTGATTTATAAACTTAACATTATATATCCACTGCAGGTTTAAGAAGAGTTAACTTTGATTCTTAAATGCAAAAACCCAAAGTTTCAACAGTTGCACATTGAATCCAAGAACTTGTGGAAAATAGCAATACTTTGATACAACAATCACATTTCCATGGAGTTTTAGAGTGGGGGTTGGGTTTTTGAGACGGGGATGCCAAGGACCTATATTTATGGATAGAAAGGGAATGACAAGTTACATAATGATAATATAGTATAATAATAATTATTTAAAATAAATTAGAAGGTATAATATATATGATTTATGTATATAATATATCATTATTTTTTGATTTGTGATAATATATATTAAAATTTAATAAATATTATTTATGATATATTTAAATTAAGTAGTATATATTTTATAATATAATACTTTTATTAATTAAATAAAAAAAATCAAAATTAATAACTTAATAGTATAAATTTATAAAATAGTAAATGTAAATAAAAACAGAATTTCGTAAAGTTGTTTAAATTTCTTGTCAAAAAATATTGTACATGATGGTGTGCATGCACTGTGAGCTCAATGTAATGCATCTCAATCTCTCCGGATTGAATTTGCACCTTATATGTTTGGAAATTCACTCAACTTTGCTGAGCACGTCCTGGTTATAGGTAGAGTATTCTACTCTTCTGTTTGTTGAGGACTGGCAAGTAGTGTCCTAGCTGAGTATGTTGTCTCTGCTCTTTATTTCTTCTCATTGCTAGCTCAAGGTGGCTGTATTGCTTGTGGCTTCTTTGATGGGTTTGTCAGATTTCTCAGGGTTTTTTCATGCTCAAAAAATGTCTGTTGAAAATTTAAACATGAATATTGTTATATTTTCTGTGGCAAACAAATGTTTAGAGTTTGAATATAAAAAAGGCTGAATAAATTCATAAAAAAATAGAGAATGATTTTTAAGAAGGTTGGGGATTCCCTGGTGTTCCTCCAATGTCACCTGTCATTGGGGACCTTTTGGAAATGTTTCCTCAATGAGGGAAACATCCTTGGATGTTTCCTCCCTGCTGGTGGTGGTGTGGTGCCACCAGGGGCATGTCCCCACAGCCTCCCAGGATGTCATGATTTTGGGGGTGACATTGACAACATTAAACTTTTAAAGATATCTTGGTCTCCTCAGTAGTAGCATCACGGTAAAGATGCAACCAATTGCCCTTTAATCCATTTGTAATTTCACTTGATCTCTAGTCCAAAACTTTTGCCTTCCTAAAAGGTCAGAAAGGTCATAAACTCACTAAAAGTATGCTTAATCATGATCATTTGATGGTAATTGAGATCACATTTGTCCTTTTGGTTTAAATTGGGTGAATTATATGTTGAGATCAAAAGACGTGCCATGTCAGCAGATTACTGCATCAAAGTTATTTGAAATGGGACCTGCAAGAGGACCTGACTTCCTGAGAGATTCTTGATCAGGAACACATTAAACTTTTCAATCTTTATTTTTTTATGTCTCGTGTATTTTGTCAAATATTTTGAAACTATGTCTTTCTTTCAAAAGCTGCTTTCTATGCTTCTAATAAGTCAAACAACATTTGTGAAATGCTAACTATTCAAAATTATGTATTGATCTCCCTAATATAAATGATTGAATTTATTACATATCACAAATGATTAATCTTTTTTATGTACATATTGAGTAAAGTGTTTTTAAATTCAACAAGTATGTGTTGGACCATCTTGAAACTGAAGTTGGTTGTGTTGCATTGGGTCAAATTCTGGGCATGACTACTTGAATATCAGTAGGCCTTTATTTAATCTAGCAAACGAAAATTCTCATAATCATATGCGAGCCATGATATTGTTTTTCATTTGCTTTAGGTTTGCCTTAAGATAAAGTAATTACTAAATTATCATAGAAATCATGACGGAAAAGTTTTTTGTTTACTAGGTGTTCTTACTCTTTATTGAATGAGTTTGATAATTGTTGACTTCTATTGCAGGCTAATGTCAAATGTAAGTTTGATGAGACTGTTGAAGCACATGTTCTTTTGTCTGTAAATGCAAAAAGAAGTGATCAGGTTTGGCACTCTTTTCTTTATCTGTTGTATTCCTTTCACACTCAATATAGATTGATGTTTAAATTTTATACTTTCAAGCTAAGTTGCTGGTTTGGATTCAGGTTTGAAATTCGTTCAATGTTTTTTGGGGTGGGTTCAAATTTGTTTTGGGTTCGTTTGCACAAAAATATATGTTTTTTTTAATATATATATATGCAACAAATTGCCAAATAACTTAATACACCAATATGCTAATATTAAAGCAACATAGCAAAATACACCACCATATATATATTAACATTTTAGTCCAAATGATATAACAAAATGCCAAAATACATCACCATATCAATGTTTCAGTTCAAAAATAATAATGTCAATATTAAAAATCAGCCATCATTGATCAAATATCTTAAAAAATCATCAAACATATCATCATCATTTGGCCATGGCAAATTAGAAGCACAAATAGTGCCATTGGCATCAATACTAGCAATGTCAGCCTCAGGACCAGCCTCAGTATCACTAGGTAGCTCGTGATCATCATCATTAACTGCAAGTGTATCAAGGCAAGCAATTGAATCTTCCAACTCCGCATGCTCCGGTTCAACATCCCAATGTTTTGTTGGTATTTTCAGATTTTCACCAAGGAATATATTCAATCTTGAGATCTAACAAAACTAAGCATAGGGTATGAATAAATAAACAAGAAGAAGGAAGATAATATCCAGATTGTAACTCAGAGATCCGTCCTTGGAGTCTTTAAATCTGATCCTTCATATTCTTCTAGATCTGCCCTAATTGTCCATCTAGGGTTGCTTTAGATCTGCCTTTAATTTACTCCAGTTCTGCCCTAAATCGCTGCTCCTAGGGCTGCTACAAATTTGCCCATCTCTGCTGCAAATTCGGTTTGCCCTAGGTCTGCTCCAAATTCGGTGCTACCTCCATAAATTCTCTGCTGCCTTCATAATTCGCAAATCAGATCTTGGGGAGAGAAGACACATTATGTTTTTGGTGCTTCTCTCCTTTGAATCAAACACCTATATATATGAGATGAAATTCCCCAATAAGGAGGCCGACTTGGTGTTGTAAAACATTTATAAGAGGCCGACCTTGGGCCCTCTATTATTTAATTCAATCAACTCATATATATATTGATTTAAATTGATAAACAATAAATAATAAATATAAACAATATTTATTATTATTATTTATCCTCATCGATTTATTTCCCAAGAAAGAGGATGTTTGCCGTAAAGGCCACAAAACTTAACATGTTTTGCCTCCCCTTTTTTGTAGGAATTTTCTTTGTGTGTTATGCGCCTTTTTGGAATGTAGTCTATTGTGTTTTATTGAGTGGATGAAGGAATATGTGCACCAATTCCTCTTGGATGATGATGAACTAGCAACCTATCAAGATTTTCAAGTTTGAAATTAGAGAGTTAAAGAGTTTTGAATAAAAATTTTAAAAATATAAATTCAATATTCATCAACAAGAATTTAGAAATTAGAATCTTAAGAGTTAAGAACTTGTGATAAAATTTTTATGGCAACGGGTTGTAGGTGCTGGCACATTTCTCCATGGAAGTACCACCATTTATGAGTATCAACATTGTTCTTGTCTTGAAGAGCCTCATGACCACAATCATCACTGCTTGCGAAACTCATGAATTCAACCCTCATTGTAGGTCGTATGTGATCAGGATAGGATCTACAAAGGGTTGCCTTGTACCCGTGAGCAACTTTAGGATCTCTGTAAGGGGCAACTCTAGTGGTACTCCTTTAGAATTGACTGACTATAGTACCTGGGGCTCAATGCAAAGGCAAGGAGATGTAAAGGGGTAGTCATTTTGTTCCATCTCTTCACCATGATTTTCTGTAGTTCCTTGAAGAATGTTTTTTCAGGATCTTGCTCTTTCTCATATTTTTTTTTTAATATCCTCAATCATGGAGTAAATGCCATCATATACCTCACACAAGCAAAGCCTATCCATGTTAGTGTATCAGATCATGCTCAATATAGGCTCAGTGAATCTCAGGAGGTACTCATCACGATCCCACCAAGAGTCATCTGGTATCATTGCCTTAATGGCAGCTGCCCTTTTAGTACTAGATTGCCTCCATATGCTCCAATTAGCACTGATTACCATTCTAGACAATGCCTCTTTAACCTTCACAAGGTGTCTCAAAACAATAGTGTTGGAGGCAAAACAGGTCTAAGCAACCTATTTCAAAATCAAAACAATAATAAATTAAATTCAAAATTAAAATTAAAATTTAAAAACATAGAAAGTTTACTAAACTTAAGTCTAAAAAATATTTAAAGTATAAATAATTTAACTTACCTTCAAGAGCTCCAATGTCGAGAATTGTCTAAATATGGCTTGCATCACAAGGTGGTTTGTGACGAACATTTGGATCTCCTGTGCATCTTCATACACTTTTTTGATCTACTCAATTTTATTGCCAATTTTTTGCAGTATTAGGTGGAGTGAGTGCACAACACAAGGTGTCCAAAAAATGTGTTTGAAGCACAACTCAACCAACAACCCAATAGCCCTACAATTTTTGGCATTGTTGGTTATTACCTAAACAACATTTTGAGGGCCAACTTGCTCAGTGGCTTAGATGACAATGTTTGCAATGAATGGACCGTCCTTCACTTCCCCTTAACAATTCAGAGCTCTCAAAAACATTGCACCTCTCGTTGATATTGCAATAACATTGACCAAATGGCAGTTTCTTGCAGCTTTCCATCCATCAGATATTATGGACACACTTGTTTCGATCCATGAATCCTTGATGGGCTGCAAGGATTCCTCTACATGTTTCACCTGTTTTTCCAATAAAGTGGTGCACACCTTCTCATAACTTGGGATCTTGAACCTCCTTGGAGCCTCATTGATTGATCTCACCTATTTTTGCCAATACGGTTCACCATGTCTTAGTCAACAATGTCTCTAGCCTCATTCTGAAATGACATTTCCAAGGGCCCCTTTGTTCTCTTATTTGTCAATGGTTCTTGAGGAACACACAAGAATGGATGACCCTTTGTGGGTTGTTCATGGGAAGTGGAATCTGAAGCCATAGATGATTTTTTAATTTTACTTCTAGATTTTTGCAAAGGATGAGCATGTGCATTTCTAGCTGCTTCATCTGCTTGTTTTTGCTCTTGAATATATTTGTTCACAATATGGTTTGCAAGAAGGGTTTTAGGTAGTATCCCATCGACTCTTGACTGCCCTGTACAAAACTTAATGCCTTTTTTAGGGACAAAGCACAAATGTGCTTTCACTCTACTATAAGAGCTACTATATTCCTCTTTGCAATGGCTACAAATCCAAATGTAACCTCCCTCACTTGGCATTTGCTGAACCATTTCCACATATTTCCATAGTGGAGAGCTTGGGTCTATTTTCAACCGGGAGTTCTTGGTGCTAGAAACACTTGCCATTCTATGAATCTACAAACAACATACAAGCCACAAACCAAAATAAAAAAAGATAATAAAAATAGAGAGCTCATTTCATTTTGTAAAAAATATGTAAAGAAAACTTAAAAAAACAAACAAAATAAAAAAACCCTACCTCTTTTGTTGAAATCTTCCTCTTCAATGTCTTTGAGGAGTTCTCCACAATTGCAACCACATAGGAATAGCTCACAACTAGGCTCTAGCTTTTATTTTGCTATATGTTTTGAACTTTCGATTCCATGGATTTCATATTCCATGAATATTGTAGACATTTGACAATGACACTATTTATATTTCTAATGTGTTATTTAGTTTAACTTATTTCCTTCAGAAATTCACATTTATACTTATGTGATCAATGTAAACTTGTGTATGTGTGCAAAGTAGCTTTTATTTATCTCAATTATTGTATCTTTAAGGTTAATTTATTAGGCAAAAAATTTTAAATCCTTAAAATTTTTTGAATTTCTTGGGTTTTTCAATTTGCCGAGACCTTGCCGAGACCTTGCCGAGTTTGGACGTTGAGTCCGAATAAAAAATAAGCTTTCCGAGTCCAAGCCAAGTCCGGGTCTTGTAACACTCCTCAAAATAGCACAAATTTGGCATAAGAATTCTGCTAATTCTTATATTTTAAGGTTCTATAATGTATAAGTGCATGCTTTATCCATGTTTTCATGTGAATATTTTAAATTTCCCTATTTTATATAGTCCTCCCCTTTGCTATCCCCTAGTCGTCTCCAAAATTGGCAAAAAAAATTGTTCTCCCACAAACTTGTCTCCCCATCCCTTGTCGTACCCATCTCGGGAACTTTGGGTAACCTTGTTGCACACTTGTACGCTATGGGTGTGCACATGGTGCTTTGTGGGTGTGCGCTTGCATACCCAAAGCACACTTGGGGCACACCCTATGCATCCATGACGTAAATAGGGTACCCGCAGGGCAACAAATAACTTGAATAATAAGATGGATTTGGAAACTAGGTAGGGAAATAAACAAAATTGAGAGAAAAATAGATGTGGAATGAGCAGGGGGTACTTCTGCAAGTGAAGGTTGAAACTGCAATTACAGAGACAATCTCATGCAAAGGACAAATTTGTTCCTACTAAGGTGAATTTGCACTTGCAGAAACAACACTTGACGATTGGAAACTCAAAATTGAAAGGAAATACTATCCTTTCAACTTTCAGCTAGTATTTTTTCTCGTTGGGCTTGGCGCAAATCTCCAGTTTCATCATCAATTATTTATAGTGGTGACAAATGTTGACTTGAATATTACATTGAGGAGAATTAGAGAAGCTCAACTATTCGTAAGATTATAGAGGATAGACAAAAGTAGAGGACAACTATTGTTGTTCTCACTTGTTGATTTTTTATTACTCACATGATTCATGTCTCTTTAGATACTGTCATTTGTGAAAGGAGTAAAATGGAGAATTATTTTGTAGTTAATAATTCTATATATTTTTTGAGAGTTTAGGTTACCAAAACAAAGAGTAAAACTTATTAACTATCAATTGACAATTAATATTTATCTTTGGTGTTTGGCATTGATCAATGATGAAGTATCATACTATCAAAGGATTTAGTTTTACAATTTTGTATATTTCTTTAAATTTTGTGTATACACACACACATGTACCTAAACTTACGTGGGAATTTTTTTTTGCCCGTACCCACATACTGGGTTCTCAGGCCTGTACCTTTGCTCATACTTGTACCAACAACTTAGGAAATTCGATATTAACTAAAAGATTTATTATTGAGTACTTTATTTAACCAATCCTAGTTGGGACATTCAATGTTTAACATATTTGGTGAATTACTTAAGAGCTAGCCAATCCCACTTAGAATGGTTGATTAATTTAAAGTCAACCAATCCCAATTAGGATGATTGATGATGCCTATACTCTGTATATAATTTATGAGCTGAGCATTCTTGTTAATTGATTGGTGATCCAATTGGAAAGACAATTTGAAGATGAATCATTGATGAGGAATTGAACATAAAGCCTTATAGACTTTGTACTGTCTTGAAGGTGATTTCGGCCTGAAGGCGATCTCGGCTCGAAGGCAATCTCAGTCTGGAGGCAATCTTGGCCTGGAGGCAATCTCGGCCTGAAGGCGATTTTGGGTGAAGTTGGGTTGTACCGTAGGTCCTCTCTAGGATATACCATATGCCCTGTGTAGCACCGTAGGTCCTCTCTGTGATGTACCGTATGCCCTTAATGCACTCACAGATGAATAACAGAGTATGCAAGAATGATCATATACCAATTACTAAATTGAATTGCCAAAGATTTCACAAGGTCTACACATGTAAGAAGAAATTCAGATTCAATAATGATAGTACTTTAGATTATATCAAATAGATCTTTAATATAACAATTTTGGACAAAGAGCATAGCAGAATAGGGTGAGGAGTTACTCCCACCGAAACTGCCAATACCAAATAAGGAGGGTCTTTCACCTCCGAAATGGCATACAACAGAACTCCTACTGGAATTTGCAATCACGAATAAAATATCAAGTTCGTAGACCTACAACTACAATAAGCTCCGTTTTATAAATGGCTCTAGGAAACTTCCCGAAGGATTACAAAATGTGCCGACATGACCAAAATAAAAATACTAACCTAATAATAAAAAGGGCCCGAAATATATTACAATTAAATGTCGGGGCCATAATATTTAATTATGTCGAGGACATTACAATCCTCCCCTCCCAAAGATTGCTTGCCCTCAAGCAATCACAAATTCGATCTTGGGAATCCTGCTAAGGGTGGATTATGAATCTCTCCCGTAATCATCTTCTTTAGTTTTAAGTCAGGTACCAAATAGATTTTATCATTGTAGTAGATGACATCATCAATCACGTTGTACTTGTCATCCTGTATTTGACCATCCATCAACTGGCATGCAAAGGTGTTCTTGGAGTACTCAACCAACAAATAAGCCCTCCAATCCTATAAAGTTTGAAGCATGAAGCATACGGTAGGAATCTTGGGTAAAATATTGGCCGCCACAATCTTCTTTTCTTTTGCATCAAGGTTATATGCCTGAGTCTTATACCGTTTGAAAATAACCTCCATCTTCTTTGGTGAAATTTCTCTCGGGCCTCTATTTGACATACCTCTTAACACCACCTTCTTGCCGTCCACCTCAAATGAAAACTCCTATGTAGGATGAAAACTCTTAACAAGGGTAGGATGAGGGAACTATCTATACTCCAAATCCAACTCACACTGCCAAGGGAAAGCTAAGGAAGAGGCAAAGTTAAAACAATCATTATATCCCTAAACACAACGAACTCCTACCAAAGAAAAAGTGGGAAAACTCCCAATTAAGGATACCAAATACATAGGCCAAACATTCACAATTAGTTACAACACTAGGAGGTACAAGCCATCCAACAAATGGAATAATAATGAGTCACTTTTGTGCAAGTAACACTTACTAATGCAAAAGATGACATAACTTCTAGATTATACCAATGATTAATGAATTGAGATGGGAAGACTCATAAGGCGAAGGGGAACAATTTTTGAATACAACTTTTCCCTGAGAAATGCTTGGAAATGCTTGTAATTTGATGAAACAGAGGACTATAGTGTGCCAAAAAAACACTAGGATGCTAGGAGGACATTAGCGCCCATAAAGGACAATAGTGCACCAGTATTCAAGAGTCTTGAAAAAGCACTAGAGTTTAGAAATTGTGTTGGACTCAAAAAATAATTCTAAAGTCAAACTATGACATAGTCCCGATCGTCCTTTTTTGGGTCTCATACCTTGTGGCAATGCCCAAGACTGACAAAAACATAATTACAACACCAAATGGACTTAAACAATGACAACGACTAGGAGACCAAGGGAAAAAAGCACACCCTATCTCCAACACACACTCAAACTAAGGAGATGCTTTCCAAGGGTTGGGAGGTCTACAAGGGACTCAAAAACAAGTCCAAGGACATGAGGTATGAAGGGGTATGTTCCCAACACATCCCACTAGCCCAACCACAAGGATAACCAAAATGACACCTCATTGAGGGGGTTCTCAGAGTTAAACACAAGAGTAGAAAATATGGATACAACATGCAATTTAATGCTATCATAATTGAATATTTTTCCATTGCATTACATTCATTTTAATGCCAAATCCAAATATGCTCTAATTTTATTTTAGCCAACATCAAAAAATGGTGAAAACTTTAATCACTCTCACCACTTATGTGGGTGATTTACAATCCATCCACTAAAGAGTTTTCAATATAGTATTACAATTACACAAGAGGGCTCAATTACATGAAGTAACTGAGATCAAAATGTAGGAGGCGATTAGAGAGGGCAATCACCAAATAATTGTCTAAGTTTGAGATCAAATATTAGTTAAGTCAGTGAAGTAACTGAAATCAAATTAATCAGACTTTTAAAGAGGGCAATTACTAAATAGTTGCATTACATTCATTGTAATACTATATTGAAAACTATAATCACTCTCACCACTTATGTGGGTGATTTACAATCCATCCACTAAAGAGTTTTCAATATAGTATTACAATTACATGAGAGGGCTCAATTACATGAAGTAACTGAGATCAAAATGTAGGAGGCGATTAGAGAGGGCAATCACCAAATAATTGTCTAAGTTTGAGATCAAATATTAGTTAAGTCAGTGAAGTAACTGAAATCAAATTAATCAGACTTTTAAAGAGGGCAGTTACTAAATAGTTGCCTAAGTCTGAGATCAAACAGTAGTTAAGTGACAAGTCTATTAAGTAACAAAAATCAAAATTTATGCAGTCACCTAATAGTTGAAGTTTGAACTGTTGAAGTTTGAATAGGGAACTTGTCTAACCCTGGGATAAAATATTAGCTAACTGTGACTCTATGAGATGACTGAGATCAAAGTTTACAGAATAAATAAATTATAATATAATATAAGTAAAAGTTAAAACATCTTATTTAAAACTTAAAATAATAATTATTTTACAAATTTATATTGTTATTTATTAAAATTATATATATATATATATATACTTACTATAAAAAATTAAAATGGTGATTTGCAATTTTGCATATATACTGTGAAAATGGTTGAATGTTACATATATTTATAATTTTGTTATATATTTATTATTAACTATTTGTTTAAAATTTAATGTAACATATATTTTGATAAACTTATTTTGTTATATATTATTTGTCTAACATTTAATTGTAAATATTAAATACTAAAGATAAAAAATTATTAAAATAAATAAATACCTTCAATCTTTCTCAGACCCAACGGTTGTTGAATTCAAACACCTGCGATGTCTCAGAATGAAAACGCAAATGTCAATATGGGATGCCTGCGATGTCAATATGCGGAGTCTCCTTTTCGTCTAAGACAAAACAAATATTTTTTTTGTCCCTTTATTATCCTTTTGCCGAAAACCCTAATCAAATTTCTTTTTATTTTGTTTCATACTTTCATGCGTTGACAAGTTGCCTATATTTATATGGTTATCGCGCGATATTTTGGTGAGTATTTTGATTAAAACCGCCGCGATTTTTTCATTGTCTCACCAGCAATATCTTGGGGCAATTAAATTGTTTTCATTATTGAGTGGCGATATGTCGCAATATATCGCAGATATTTTCAACCATGATTACAACATTGATTCATCCATTGAAAAAGAAACAAATGCAATGAGGGAATTAGTGTCATGTCCCCGCCAGGGTACCTTCGCCCTTTGCCCCTAAAAGAACATAAAAATAAATTCTGATATGCGCCAATGATCATAAAATTGTCTTATTTATAAGAGATCACAATTTTCTGATACTAGGCTGACAGCCACACAAAAGAGTTAACAGTAGTCTTGATAAATTGCTGTGCAAAGACAAATACATGCTTTGCTGTGGCTGACCACACATTAAGTTGAGGTATCTGTATATCTATGAAATTGCCCAAACAAGGATAAGCATGCCTAATTAATATGTGGTGAATATTTAAGGAAAAGAAATAATTGAATAAGGAGCGATTTCATTGAGATAACAAAAAGTGATTTTATGAAGGAAGGGGCAAAGGACATGTAGGAAGTGTTAGTATTTTTCAGATTTACCTAGGGATAATCAAACTATAGATGAATTCCAAACACTAAGCACAAGATCAAATATAATATGCACAAGCAAGGAGAGATAGTACCCGAATTTAGGTTCTGAATTAGTGCCTTTATTTCTCCAAGATGTAGGTGCCAAGTCAGCCCACTTAGGGCTTCTACAGTGCCCTAGAATCCTCACTTAATTCTGCTGCATTTAGGGCAGAGAATTCGCTGCTGCCTTGGACTGAGATCTGCTTCTTAATGGTGAATTTGCTGAGGTGAATTCACTGCCTCCTCAATGGTATTCGCTGCTGCCTGATGCATAGCCGAACTGCAAGATAGAACACTGAGTTCGCCACTTTGTAGGGCATCATTCTGCCCCAGTTCGCCATTCCTAGGGCAGCAGCTGTTTGCCCTAGGTCTGCTCCAATTTCGCCCTTTGTCTGCTCCAAATTTGTCCTTGGGAGAAGGAAGCACATCATGCTTTTGTTACTTCTTCTCCAAAATTCGATCTTCATTATATATGCAAATGTGGTGCCTCCTTAAGAGGGCCGACTTAGGTATTTTAAATAACATACACTTTCCCAAGAGGCCGACTTGGGCCCTTTATTTAAATTAAGTCATTCAGCATATATAATTGATAAACAATAAATATTAAATATTTCCTTATATTTAATATTATTATTTATGTATCGAATTATATTAATAAATATATACTCTATATATTTATTGTCATTATCCAAGCTGTAAGATATTTGCCGAAAGGCCAAAATATCAACTAGAAGAGACACTACTTCTAAGAGGGTTGTGACCGAATAGAAGACACAACCCTTCACTTCCTCTTGAGGGGTATATAAGCCATATCAGCATTTCAAGGAAGGCATCAAGAAATTAAGAAGATCTATACAATCTGCATTCAATAAACCAGTGATCTAGGAAGTAATTGGTATGCAATGCGATTTTTATTGTATTATGTATTTTAATTTAAGATACCAGTGAAATCATTAATCTATTTAGACTCTCTTTAAGTATTAATTAAATATTTCTATTTTTCCTACAAAAAATCATATATGGATTAATAAGTAAGCATTATAAGGAGTGTAGCAGACTGGTTCCCACAATGTAAGCACACCATCCTGAGTTGGATGGAATTGTCTTGGTTGGATGTTCCTACCACTCGCGAGCCCAAGGGGTTGAATTGTCTTGGTTGGATGTTCCGCGCCCTTTGGCTTCGTTGTGGCGAACAGTCTCTAGACACCCTGTCATGTTTTCCATAGTATGGTTGATTGTTGGAAGAGAATTAGAGAGTTCAATTGATATTACATGATTTGGATATAGAATACCATTTAATTATTAGTGCAATTGATTTATATGCATTTATATAAGTTATTGGAACCCTGTTCCTTATGGAGATAATTGACCTTATGTAATACATTTCAAATGTTGACTAACATTATTGCAGGGTTTAAACCAAAGTTAATGTTAGAAAGACAATTGTTAATTGGTAAGTTGTATTTTAATGAACTATATCTGTTATTTTAATTGAACTTGTGATTTTTAGGCCAGATTTAAGTATATCCCAAAAGGGGACATTACAATAAGTAATCATGCATTTATGGTTTTTCAACAACACAAAGATTCTTGAATCAGCACTAATTTGGAACTAAACTAAAATGGGAAAATTAAAAGACTCATCTGGCACTTAGATTAGGTACGGTCTACCGAACATAGTATCCCAAAGTGACATTTCCAACATAATCACTATTGGAGAAATAATCTAGACCTGCAAACTTAGGTGGGGAAATAATCCCGTATTTGCACACTCAGGTCACCTGTCAAATGCTCCGATATAACCTCTGTTGGAGAAATAATCTGGACCTGCAAACTTAGGTGGGTAAATAACCTTGTACTTGCACACTCAGGTCACCTGTCAAATTTACTTGCACCATACATAATAGTCAATATGATACAAAATCACCCAATGTGTACAAGGCCATATAGAAAGTAGATGTCTATAAGGATAGAAAAAGAAAAAAACACTATGATAATCCAATCATTGAAGCATAATATGAGCATCTTAAAGCATACAACATGATCTGAAGGTCATTCAGGATGTTCATGCATAAGGCCCTCACACCTTCAATGCATACAATCACTCGCAACAGCACCATGCATACATGCCAAGGTGATGCTACATATTCTTTGTTAGCTTTAACAGTATGGTTTCTTCCACAATCATGTGGTGCTTGTGGACACTCAAAGGCCCTATGGCCAACTTCACTGCATCACCAGCAAGTGAAGCTTCTACCTCTTTCTCTTTCATAGCCTCCTCTTCCTCTGGAGGAATTTCCTCTTACCATAGCATCTTGATACTATTTGTCATCACATGAAGTGCTAGACTCCCCTTCCCTATTTTGCTATCTTTTATTCTCCCCTTCCCTGTTTTCTAGCTAGCTTTTGCTTTGTTCTCAAAGCACATTAGTAGGGTTCATCTATTGATCTCACTTAGATCATTTACTCAGCTTGGACAGGCAAGTGAAGTTCATTAATGTACCTCTCAACTTTTTTCTCATCGTCTTCAATATGTCCTGATTGAATTTTGAGCTGGTAAATCTCGAGTCATCACTTCAGCAAGTTAAGAAGGTAATATGCAAGAAATAATTGTTAGCTTTGCCACCATTTGATCTCATCATTGGATCTTCTCTTTTCCCCTCTTTTGTCAATCTAATTGTACATGATCCCACGAAAGGGATGCACGACCCTTCAACTTGTTACTAGAAAGCTTCAGCCTCCTCGAGTCTTCTACAAATTCAAATTCAAAGTACTCTTCCATCTTTGAACTGCAATCCACAAGCTCCTCAACATTCAAACTTCCTAGATTGTCTTAAAAATGGTCAATTTCCAATACAAGACAGAGCTCCCTTTATGAAAGGCTCATTCATATATTCTCCTTTTTCCTAAGTCAATATTGTTGCTTCTTCTTCCTCATAGTCACTTACATTCTTAATAGGTGCACCTCTCCTTTTTGTTTCCAATGCTTCTAATGCTGCTGCCATTGTCCTCAACATCTCCACCATCTCAGCATTACCATGAGCCATCTTTCCTTCTCAAGCCTTTACAATTATAGGATCCACACACCGCAACATACTTTTGAGGGCCTTCAAGATCGAGAACACAACAATCCCACGAGCTTATCCTTACTCTGATACCTCTCAATGCAGTGAATGGTTTCAAATCTGCCAGCAGCTGCCCAAACAGGTATGACGCATGTATTTAAGGAAGATAATTGTGTGGGTTTGTAATGTCCCCTTTCTAGCCCATCAATTCATGATGCATCATTAGCCCATTTTAGCCCATTTTGCCCTTTCTAACCAGCACTTTACAGGGATCAGAGAGAGATTTGGCCTAGACAATTCCAGTTTCAGGCCAATTGGAGTTGATTTAGCAGGGTTCTTAGATACTCGCTATTTTTAGTAAGTTAGCAGTGGGCTTAGTGATTTTGGTATTTCAAAATTGGATTGGGAGCGTCTTGCCGAGACCTTTCCAACGAGCTATCACACATGATTATTTGAGTCCGATTGATCAGTAATTTTAATACTTGAAGATTAAATAATTTATTAATAAAGTGACTATTAAATTAAAGTACATATTATTATATGTCACTTTATTATCAAAAGAACATTCGCTGGTTAGTTGAGAAGCCTCTAAGAAAGAGTTATAAAATTAACTTTAAGTGAAGGGCTCATTCTTTAGCATGTTTGGATTATTCATTTCTTTTGGCAGAGCTCTAAGAGCTTCTTGTTCAGTAGTAGTTTCCTAAGGATGAAAACCCTTGGGATTCTTTCAGCGGGTTTGAGGACGGAAACCCTTGAGCTTGGAGGCAATGGACAGAAACCCATTGTTTGTTGTTGGAGATATTACTCAGGTCACTTGTGCTTCAGATTCATATCTCTGATTATCCAATCTGACTGTAAGTTCTGTGGCTGCGATTGGATATTTTGTTATTGGTTTACTGAAGATTTAAATGCAATTTTCATTTCAGAAATCTATATTTCAGTCTGTTATTGTATGATTTCGCGTATAGTTTGTCAGATAAATCGAAAATTAGCTGCATGCAAATGTTTGTTTAAATCTCTGTGAATTCTTTGGGAAAATCTGGTGGAAATATCTCAGTAGGATATTACAGGGTCCCACTTAATTTAACTAGCAGACAGAAAGAAAGACTAAGCCACTAGAGGCTGTGGTGCGTCCAAGTTTTCAAAGAATTTTTCATTAAATTTACTTTTCTCGATTACCACAGTCATGCAATTCAATGGGCTCACACAAGGTCAACAGAAAGGAAAATTACTTGGAGCACAACAAAATATAAAATAAAGAATACAAAAATTGTTAGAAATATGTTTTTGAGGATGCAGGATTGCATGAGCCCCTGAATGCTACTGTGTCACAAGGTGTGAATATTGAATCTGGCAGTTTTAAATATGGGAGAATGTGAAGTAAAATCTGTAGGTACAGCTTAAACAAAACATTTGCATAATGTTCATTTGCTTAGGTCTTGAGGGCCTTTTGAGATGTTGCATGTGACTTGGATGTGTTCTCGATAGATTTCATGTATATTAACTTTATGAATCTTTTTCTTTTTCTGCAAGATATGTAACACATCAATGTAGAATGTGTAAACCCCTTCTTGCATATAGCAATTCCCAATTTCTTGATTAGTTTTTAATTGTGACTGTGATGAAGATTTGATGATTTTCCCTTTTCTCTTATATTTCTGATGCAAAGACATCCAGTAATTGGGAGTGGTTGTATGCTAAATTTTAACTGTCATTTGAACCTTCTCTATCCTATTTCATAAGTCTTGTGGAATGATGGATTGGATATTTCTTCCTCATTCTTAGTTGTAAGATGCTTGCCTTTCCACTTTATTTTTTCTTCTAAATTTTGTAATGGTAGACCTGTCGGCAATAAGTCTCTATACACTTCATATCTGTGTTGCTGAAGCTTAATCGGATTCTTAGAAGCACACTTCGCCAACTTTTGTTATCATCATACTTCCACAGTTTTCCGTTTGCTCTAAGGGTTCATTAATGTATTTATCTTGTCCTTTTTGAGACTGTAAGACTCTCCATTCCTGTTATCTGTTCTGACATCAGATTCTGTTCACATTCTAGATGGTTCGGGGTGGGATCGCTCTTCCATATGGTATAGGCAAGGTATCCTTCACATGTGGTATATTATTCAACATTTATGTTAATAAAATTCAAATAATATATGTACATATTAGAGCAAATCTAACAAGCTTTGCATTCCCCAGTCTGTTAGAGTGGCAGTATTTGCAGATGGCACAGCTGCAAATGAAGCAAGAGCTGCTGGAGCTGATGTAGTTGGAGGTGATGAACTCATTAATGAGATAAAGGAAGGTAAAATAGTTGATTTTTGAATTTAAAAGAGCAAAATTAAGTTTGAATCTTCACTTGATTTTTGTGTAAAGGTAAATTTGTATTGTTTTGTAGACTAGGATTTATCTGTCACATACACTAGTTTCACAAAGAATGCATTTTAAATATTTGCAAATGATATTTTTCTAGACTGCACTATTTCAGCTGTTGACTGTGGGTCTAATTCTGTAGGTGGCCTCAAGGGAAATTTTGATAAGTGCATCGCAACTCCTGCATTTATGCCACGATTGGGAAAGGTTTCCCTTCTAAAATTTTGATATGTTCAACTTCATTAAATGAAGTCTTATGAAGAATTCTCACTGTTTTTGTATGCCAAATTTTACCAGATAGGAAAGGTTCTAGGCCCTCGAGGGTTGATGCCAAATCCCAAAGTAAGCCTCTTTCACTGTATCCATATTAGAGATTTTGAGCTTTAAAGTTGTTTTATGTAATAAATAAAATGATTGAGATTGTCATTTACTTGGGAGGAATGTAGGCTGGCACTGTGACAAATGATGTTGCAGAGGCAGTAAGGGAAGCAAAGAAAGGTCGAGTTGATTTCAAGATGGACAAGACTGCTATTGTGCATGTTGGACTTGGGAAGGTGTGTTAAGTGTCCTCTATAAGCCCTAGAATAATGAAGGTGGATTTCATAACCTCTTTTTCTCTTGTCAATGCATTGTTTGGAAGGGAGGGATTTTATGTATTTATAGTTAATCATTTTTGTTGTTGTGTTTTTGTTGGGCATTCTCCTCATCTTCTTCTACAGATTTCTCTGATTAGATGGTATCTTTATCATATTTTACTTGTCTTGTCTGGCAAACATTCCAAGGCACATTTGAACTTATTGCTGGAGGATTATACTTCAATAAATGTCACAGTGCATGTTGACGGCCAGAAATATTGCCATTTGAAACATAGTATTGATTAATTCAGGATGTTCGTGTTAGGAAGGACTGCTTATCAATATAATTAGTCACCAAGTATGATAAATGGTAAACACTAATTTTGATGGACATCTCTTTACTGCGTTGATAAATCCTTATCAATTGATTCTCCTGCTTTGTCATGGATGAATCAAAATTCAATAATTCTAAATCCCTTCGGTAAATGAAAGAAGAGATAATAAATTACAATTCAATGCAAAACTTCTCTCTGTAGAGCTTCAGCTCTTCTCATTCCCAAAATATATACTTTATTTTTTACACTTGCATTGAGGCTTCCTTTCTACGAACTTCTTGTTAGTAAGATTCAATCAAACATAAAATCAGATAAACATATAGTTTTGGCCATAGTTCGCAGACTCAAACTTGGAGAGTACTTGGCAAGCCCAAAATTTTCAACTTGGCAAAAACTCGGCAAATACTTGACAAAGACTTGGCAAAAAACACCAACAACTTAGACAATACTTAAGATTAAAATATCTTAAGGAAGCCGCTTTTTAAAAAAAAAATCAATTACAAAATGTATTAAATTAAAAATTGAGATCTTGAAAGAGAAAATGCTTGGTTTTATAGGGGCAAAAAGTGAAAACACATTTTAACCAGTGTTTTACCTGCGTCAATATTTTTACCCATGTGTTTCTTGTGGCTATAAAATCGCAAGAGTTAAACTTGTGAAAACTTGCCCAGCAAAAAAAATAGAGTACTCGGCAACTCGAAAAGCACTCACAGAGTTTGCAAACTATGGTTTTGGCCTTGAAGTCTGGAGGATTTTCAAGGACAGAAGATTGAGTCTTTATCAAATCATGAATCCACATAGGCTGTAAAAGATCCCTGTCAAGGCCAACAATGTTTTTCATGGGGACAAGCCCCCCACTGAAAACCCCAAGTTTTGGTGGTGAGGGATGTACACAGGATGGGGGATGGGTTTGATACGTCCCCAGCCAACCTCTAACTACCATTTCCTGGTTTTGCTGGCCCTAGAATTGTTCACCAGTGGTCCCACTAAAAAAATTTCAGTTCTGAATTTCAATTCGTTGGGAGGTTCTGCTATTTTTTTTCAAAAGTTTATCTGTGAAGTCTAGAGGATTTTTCAAGGACAGAATGTAATGTTCCTTTCCTAGATTTGCCCTAGAAATTCGCCCTAAATCACAATTGCACAGGATTAGGGTTAGGGTTCTCTATATATAGGGTTCTTCAATTATGTGGTTCGTAACTTTAAAACTTGCAACATAGTTAGGGTTCATTCATAGCCATAATGTCATAGTTAGATTTCTATAATTAGAAATAAACATATATGAGAGATATAGATCAAATCAATAGATTGCAAAAATTAACTTTGAAGTGATTCAACCATAGAGGCGATAAGGTAAGCTGACTTGATGAGGTGCCCCAGAAACCTCCTACCCTAGGTCCAAGAGTGGATTACCATCCCTCTTGGCCTTATGTGGCCCGTGCCATACATATGAGGTGGTGTACCTAATGTGGGATCCTATTGCTGTTTTCCAACATTTCACCATCCTTAACTTACCTCCAATGATTGACCACCCATTTACCATGATAGGGATTGTGGGGAGCATTCACAATATGGTGCCCCGAAAGTCTGTCCTTCCTAAGCCCAAAGGAAGCCCACCTTGTCCTCCTTTGGCTCCATGGGGACTCCCTGTCACAACCATAAGGTGGTGTGCTTAGGAGGTGACCTCGTTGCCAATTTCCCAATTTTAAATCCCCATTTTCTCTCACCATGGCTAATTACAGCTTTCAAAGATAAAAACACATATTGTATCTTGTCCAAATCGCATATTCCATATGTTCATATACTAAACTAAGTTATAGATAATGAATTAGACACGTACTTATTATGCTATGGTTGATAAGTATAATCCACAATGTATTTAGCTTAAAAAATATGCCACTATGTATGTCTGAGAGTAATGTAGCAGTCATTTATAAGTAAAGTTTCCGGACTCGGCAAGGCTGACTCAACTCATGACTCGGCAAAAACTTGGAAAAGTGAAAAAACCCCTTGAAATTTAGAGATTTTTAAGGATTTAAAACTTGTTTCATGCACCCATTATTGATTAAAGCTTAAAGACACAATAAAATCATCAAATAGAAGCTAATTTGATGACATATATAAATATACATCGATTACATAAGTACAAACACAAATTGTAGCAAAAGGAAATATCAAACTTAGATATATAAAATAAATATTGTAAATGTATATAAAACTCATGGAATATGAAATCCATGACATCAAATGTTCCAAATATGCGTGAAAACAAAAACAAGTCTATGGCTTTGGCTCAGCCTCAACCTCAGAGGATCTTGCGTCAAAGGTGTCTAATGTAGGTCTTGGATGGCTAAAGAGCCATAGTCTGTGCCTGTGAGACGCCACTTTGACCAACATCAGCTATGTCAATACCTATGTCTGATCGTGCTCTATCCTCTACCATGGTCGCAACCTCAGCCCCTCTATCAGCCCGGTCAATACACCCAAGGTCCTCATCAGTAAAGATAGGATCGGTAGACTAAGTGACTCACTTGGATTTTGGATCAACCTCCTCTAGCGTGATTGGGCTAGAGTCATTGTCCAAAATCTTTCTCGTTCTAAGACGAAGGTTGTAATGAACAAACACTAGATCATTCAACCTCTCCATGAATAGTCTATTGTGCCTTTTGAGTGAATGTGCTCGAATATGCTCCAGTTGTGCTCACAACTTGAAGCGCTGTACGTCTGGCTCAATATGTGGATGGCAATTTTCTAAAGGTTTGGGGTTGTAGGCCCAAACATTTGCCACCATCTATATGAAATAAGGAAAAGAAAAAAAATCAATATCATTTCCAACTTTAAGGCTAAATTATAAAATCAAATTATGCACTTAACATATATTTCTACTTGGCTACAATTTTGTGCGAGCGGCTTTGCAAATTTGACTTCTGAACAACTCCCTTGTTGCATTATCAAATGCCTCTATCTTGTGTAGTGTGCTTCTGGTATCACTAGAAGACATCTTTTGTACCACTGAATAGAGCCCATCAAGAACCTCCTCATCCGCCTTGAAATCATGGTGAAAATGATATGCCAGATTGAGGTAATAGGTGGTTGCATGGATGGGCTTGTGAAGTTGGAGGTGCCATCTCCTATCAATTATCGCCCAAATGGGATGATACTTATGCTCATCTCCTCCATATACAGATCTAATGGCCTCCTTGGCCCTATCCATGCTCTCATATATGTAGCTCATAGAGGGCTGTTAAATTGTGATCAGATTTAGAATAGAGGAATTTTAAAGTTTCTGACTTGTTTCCTATATAATGAAACTATGATGATACTTAGATTAGAATTATATTGTTAACTCTTTTTATCCTAATGAAATTGTCTATATGATGATAATGCAGATCTGAGAGAAAACAATGAACTCCAAATACAATGATGATATATTTCTTTTGCTTGAGAAGACTTGATATGAATCTCTATTTGTAACTTGTAATAACACTTGTAGATTTTTGTGTGTTTCAAGTTATTCTTTCAATGAGTATACATATAACATAATGGGACATGTCCCTACATGAAAAAAGTTCATGTAGAGACATGTCTCTTGTTAATGGTTTAACCATTCATTAGTTATGGCTAATACGTATTATTGAATTTGATTGATAACGATCGAACCATAACTTAATAAAAATGATAAGATACTTGATATAATGATCGACTCTTATACTATTCATTGGCAACGATACTATATGGCATTCGATAATGATTATCGACTGTGATAATCACAGTTGATCATGATTGATGCTTCTAATATATATTTAACAGCAATGACATATGACATATGACAGTCGATGGTGTTGTCGGCTGTGATAACCACAGTCGACATCGGCTGTGATCATCACAGTCGATAAAATCATCGACCGTGTCAACATCATTTTTCTCGTATTGCCGATTACTGTTGTCATTCATTGATATTAAGTTGATTCACATAATCGACATTATAGTCAATATCAAAAATCTTGTTTAATGTATTATCATCATTATAATGTGTATGACAATTATTTATTATTTATGAGAAATATATATATATATATTGATAATATATATGTATATGTATATATAATATATGATATATATTATATAATTACAAATGAGTTTCTGGATTCGATTGTGTGTATTTTTTTAGCATTGATGTTTCGGATCACACTCCGTGATCCATCATCAGGAATAGAGAGTGCAAGAATGGAAAGAATGAAGATGCAGACCAAGCCTATCTCAACGGATATAAGTGAAGGAAAGGCCACGGAAAACTAAGCAGACAAGAAAAGAAAACTTGAAAAAAGCTACAAAAACAAGAGAAAAAAGAGAAAAAACCCTCCAAAGTTATAATGAATAAAATGCAAGGAAAAAATATTACATTTAAGAATAAAATTAAAAATAGGAAAAGAAATGTATAAATATATAAAAAGAATTAAGTTATACAAATATGTTAAAGATTTATAAATTTTAAAAAAACCTATGACAATAAATCTATGTGGTTTATACAAAAATAGAAATATTATAATAAGACCTCTATGAATAAGATTTATTGTTATTAAGGTATAAAGACATGTATGACCACAAAATTCAAAATATGCATAGAGGTGATGTATATATATACCTCTATGCATATTTTATTTTATTGTCATAAACGTCTTTTTAAAATAAATTTTATTCATATATGTATACATCCAACCTCCTAATAAGAATAAGGTATAACAAGACAAAAAAGACTAAAGAAAAGACATAAAAAGCACAAAAGGGGGGACAGATGCCATAATTAAGATTAATTAAACAAAAAAATTATAAAAATAACCAATATGAAAAAATGAAAGAAAAAGGGGCGGGGGGGGGGGGGGGGGGGGGGGGGCGAGTAGGTGGAATTTTAATAAAACAGATAAGACAAAATACACAAGGAGGCGGTATATATATATATATATATATATATATATATATATATATATATATATATATATATATATATATATATATATATATATATATATATATGCCTGTGTGTATATTACCTCATTGCAAAATACCTCTATGTCTATATTGTATTTTAATGTCATGTGTGACTTTTTATAACAAATCGATCTTAAACATATGTGTATTTTGTGTTTTGTATTTTTATTGTCATATATGCTTTTAATAAAAATAATAAACCTTGTTCATACGTGTGTTGGGATTATGTATAAATAAGGTTTATTAGAAAACATATATGACAATAGGGATGCAAAACACATATATGTTTAAGATTCATTTATTATAAAAACATATGACAAAAAAATGGAATATTAATTAAGATAGATTAAAATCAGAGGCTCTTAACCACACCAAGATCCAATTGCTAGTTATAGCCTAATAGACACACCAAAAAAAACAAAAAACCCCCCCCCCCCAAAAAAAAAACCCCACCTTTCTAACTATCTATCCACACGATTGTATTCCTATTTTCATTTTTCAATGGATTGGAATCACTCTTTTGCATCTGTGGAGGAATTCGTGATTATCGCTTTGAGATTGGAGGGAGTAGTATAAAAGAGTAAGGCAGGCTAAGGAAAGCTGCGTTGAAGTAAGCATGGCAGCGGGGGTTTGTTAAGATAGATTAAATTAAGATAGATTAATGGAATATATGTCTAAGGCTCTTAACCAAGCCACGGCCTCCTTTCTCTTAGGCACTTGTCCCATCCCCGCCTAGTCTCCGCCTCCTTTGAATGTCTCTCTTCCTTTTGTGGAGGGCATCTCTCAAAAAATTGCCAAAATCTTAACTAAAAAGGGCCTCCGTGTTGCCTTCAAACCCCTTTCAAAGTTAAGAAATCATGTTCCCTCGCTCAAGGACTCCAAAGACTCACTTCTAGACTTGGGAGTCTATAAGATTGAGTGCTCTTGTGGCATCCCCTATATAGGGGAAACGGGTCGCTCTTTCCTCACTAGAATGCGTGAGCATAGTGCTGATATAAAGCACGATAGGGTCCACAAGTCTGCTTTGGCGGAGCACTCCTCCTCCACCAAACATCATATCTGTTTAGAGAACACCCAAATCCTTTCCAAGGAGGACAACTACTTCAAGAGGAAGCTTAAGGAGGCCATTGTTATTAACCACCATCCCATTAATCTTAACCGAGATGATGGGTGGTCCATTAACCCTTCCTGGCAACCTCTGTTAGGCACGCTTGACATCCTTCGCCACCCTTGATTCTATACTGGCCCCTCTCTGGTGCTTGCTCCTTGTTTGGCCCATTTGGCCCCCCCTCTCTTTGCTTTCTTTGGTTGATTGGGTGGGCCTTTTTTCCTCTTCTTTGGGTGTTTCTTGTTCTTTCTTGCTTGCTCTCTTCGACGTCTGTCTTAGAGGGGTTTAAGTGTGTCGTGTGGCATCCCTTTGTGGGTCCCAATTCCTTCTTCTTTGATTTATTCTCGTGCTTGCCATGGCTTTGGGTCATGTTGGTGTCAGTCCTTGTGTTTTTTGCTTTTTATAGGTTGGTCCTTATGTGTTTTGTTTTTTATAGGTTGTTCGGTTTTAAGTCCCCCTTTCTTTGCTTATTAAGTAATTTCTTTTGTCTTTTATGTTGTTTATAATATTATCTCATTAGGATTTGTATGTATATATAGACACATATATGAATAAGATTTATTATGAAAAGACAGATATAAAATATGCATAGAAGTATATAGAGATATATATCACTTTTATGCATATTTTGTATTTTTATGGTCATACATGTCTTTTTATAATAAATCTAATTATATTTAATCTTATTCATATATATATTATTATAATATATCTGATTTTAATCTATCTTAATTAATATTCCATTTTTTTGTCATATGTTTTTATAATAAATGAATCTTAAACATATATGTGTTTTGCATCCCTATTGTCATATATGTTTTCTAATAAACCTTAGTTATACATAATCCCAACACATGTATGAACAGGTTTATTATTTTTATTAAAAGCATATATGACAATAAAAATACAAAACACAAAATACACATATGTTTAAGATCCATTTGTTATAAAAAGTCACACATGACATTACAATACAATATAGACATAGAGGTATTTTGCAATGAGGTAATATATATATATATATATATATATATATATATATATATATATATATATATATATATACCGCCTCCTTGTGTATTTTGTCTTATTTGTTTTATTAAAATTCCACCTACTCGCCCCCCGCCCCCCCCTTTTTCTTTCATTTTTTCATATTGGTTATTTTTATATTTTTTTTGTTTAATTAATCTTAATTATGGCATCTGTCCCCCCTTTTGTGCTTTTTATGTCTTTTCTTTAGTCTTTTTTGTCTTGTTATACCTTATTCTTATTAGGAGGTTGGATGTATACATATATGAATAAGATTTATTTTAAAAAGACGTTTATGACAATAAAATAAAATATGCATAGAGGTATATATATACATCACCTCTATGCATATTTTGAATTTTGTGGTCATACATGTCTTTATACCTTAATAACAATAAATCTTATTCATAGAGGTCTTATTATAATATTTCTATTTTTGTATAAACCACATAGATTTATTGTCATAGGTTTTTTTAAAAATTTATAAATCTTTAACATATTTGTATAACTTAATTCTTTTTATATATTTATACATTTCTTTTCCTATTTTTAATTTTATTCTTAAATGTAATATTTTTTCCTTGCATTTTATTCATTATAACTTTGTAGGGTTTTTTCTCTTTTTTCTCTTGTTTTTGTAGCTTTTTTCAAGTTTTCTTTTCTTGTCTGCTTAGTTTTCCGTGGCCTTTCCTTCCCTTATATCCCTTGAGACAGGCTTGGTCTGCATCTTCATTCTTTCCATTCTTGCACTCTCTATTCCTAATGATGGATCACAGAGTGTGATCTGAAACGTCGATGCTAAAAAAATACACACAATCGAATCCAGAAATTCATTTGTAATTAAAAATGGATTGTGGAAATCTGATATTATTAATATATTATATATACGTATACATATATATTATGTATATATGTCATCTTGATAATTGTCACCAATATTAATAATGCTCTATGATAATAAGAAAGATATCAAATGTTTAAGGCCAATAGGCCATTCAAACATTTGATTTCATCGATTGGAATCATCCGATCAAAGCTACAATCATTAACACTCCCTCTTAGCTAGGGAGGATGATTTCCATCCAGGTAATATAGTGAACTACTGTATTTTGATTACCTCAATAGAACATTGAGGGTTATGGGCTATATAGATATCAAAAATGACATCCACCATAACAGATGTTACCTCACGGTATCATCAAGAGTATGGCTTGCTCAAGAATATCAACCATATGATATTCTCTATACTCATATCTTTCCTGGTATGTGCATTGGCATTACATCTCATGAGGCCTACCAGAAAAGATATTATTTCATGGCATACCCACGAATGTTACGTCTCATAACATCCACAATGACATATCTCAATAATATAACTCATTGTAGTTGTATACTACTCAGTTGATATTATATAAGAGATATGAACTATCACAATATGTTAGCGAATATCAACCATATGATATCCATCATGATAGTAGGTTAAACTATGTTAAAGTCGTCACTTTACAATAGTAACCATAAGTAGACTTCATTGAAAGATCATCACCTTCCAAGAAGTTTCCGTAAGATTATGTAATAGCTCACATAAAAATTATATATAATAAATCTCATATATAAATCATTAGTACAATTTATTGAGTCTCAATCTCAATTAGAATTTTACATTCTTACCATACCAAGCTTACCTCTAAAGTGATCCACTTTTGCTTTTGATAGAGGCTTGGTTAGAATATTTGTAGTTTGCTTATCTGTACTAATGTATCTTAACTGAACAACATTTCTCTCCACCATGTCTCTAACATAGTGATAGGGGATCTCAATGTGTTAGGACCTACCATGAAATACATGATTCACATAAAGTTTTATGCAACTTTGGT
Organism: Chamaecyparis obtusa; assembly: GCA_027943335.1. Lineage (NCBI taxonomy): Eukaryota > Viridiplantae > Streptophyta > Pinopsida > Cupressales > Cupressaceae > Chamaecyparis > Chamaecyparis obtusa. The sequence continues at coordinate 1,345,025 of BSBK01000203.1, read as the reverse complement.
TATCACAGTGAATGATCGTGGAATCCAAGGCTTGTCCAAACAATCCAACCATTAGCTTTCTTGGCCATACTGCTGCTCGATCTCCCATAGATGCGGCAATGTATTTAGCTTCAGTGGATATCATGGCAGATCCTAAACTGAAACAACATCTTGAAGTACTCTTTCTATCTACAACACTTCCAGCCCAATTTGAGTTTGAATATCCATGGAGGTTTAGATCAACATTGTCATACTTTAATCCAAGTCCAATAGTTCCACAAAGATATCTCAATATGTGTTTTGCTGTGACCAGATGCAATTTTCTAGGTTCACACATGAACTAACTGAGTTCATTTGTTGTATAGAAAATGTTTGGTCTGGTGTTGACCAAATACATTAATGACCCAATTATTTGACAATAGAGATTAGGATCTGCTAATTCTGATTCTGAAGCTGCTTCTTTGAGTTTGTGAAAGTTTGTCTCCTTAGGTGTAGACATAGGTTTGCTATCCATCATTCCAAACCTCTTTAATATATCAACAATGTATTTTCCTTGATTTAAGATAATGCAATTATCTTGTTGCCATACTTCTAAGCCAAGGAAGTAATGTAAGATTCCCAAATCTTTCATGTCAAATTCAGAAGCAAGGTTTTACTTGCATCAGTGATGAGATGATCTTCTCATGTGATTAGCAAATCGTCAACATATAAAATGAGAATCAACATATCTCCATTTATTACTTTAAAGTATAAGTTGGGGTTTGCTTCATTCTTGGAAAACCCCAATTTGGAGAGATAGTTGTCTATTCTTTCATACCAGGCTCGAGGAGCCTGTTTGAGCCCATATAAAGCCTTCTTTAATTTGCAAATATGAGAAGTACTATCATGAATCACAAATCCCTCTTGTTGTTCCAAGTATACTTCCTCTTCAATGTTCCCATTAAGGAAAGCTGTCTTTACATCCATCTGGTGAATTTTCCATCCTTTAGACGTGACAATAGCAATAACAGCTTTGACAGAGGTGTATTGAGCAACTGGGGAAAATGTCTCTTCTAATCAATCCCTTCCTTCTGAGAGAATCCTCTGGCAACAAATCTGGCTTTATGTTTTTCAATACTTCCATCAGCTGCATGTTTGATTTTGAATAACCATTTAGATGAGACAACTAATTTGTCTTTAGGTCTAGGCACAATGTCTTATGCATCATTCTTTACGATGGATTGGTATTCTTTAACCATGACGTCCTTCCATACTTGCTTTTGGAGTGCTTCCTCAACATCCGAAGGTCCAGAATCAATGAGTTCACTCATGAGAGCAACATAGTTGGAGTATCTATTAGGTTTCTTCCTTTCTCTGAACGCACCCTCAGAAGCTCCATAAATCTCTGCTTCTTCAATTGTTTTCCTTGCCTAGAGTGGTCTCTTATGATTTATGGCTGAATCTCTAGGTTCAAGTGTAGAGTTCAATGGTTCTTTATCATTTTCTATAGAAGTCTCCCTCTAAAGCTCAGGATCATGATCTTCTTGAGGATTTACTTCATCTACTTCCATAATGTCTTTAGATCTTTTAAAAACAATGTCTTCTTGGAATGTTACATCTCTGCTAAGTTCAATTAAGTTTTGACCAAGTATGTATATCCCGTAGGCTTTAGATGTCTCACTATACCCAACAAATATCCCACTCTTTCTTGAAGGCTCTAATTTGGATATTTTCTCCTTAGGAATGTGGATATAGACAAGACAACCAAATATCCTAAGATGGCTTATGTCAGGTTTAATCCCAGTGAATGCTTCTTCAGGGGTTTTATTTTCTAGAGTAGAGTGAGGACATCTATTTTGGATATAAACAATTGTGCAGGAGGCTTCAACCCAAAATGAGGTACGAAGTCTTTGATCATGCATCATAGCTTTGGCTGTTTCTACTATGGTTCTATTTTTCCTTTCAGCTACCCCATTTTGTTGAGGGGTATAAGGAACTGTGTACTCCATCACCCTCTTGCCATCTCTTCACATTCTCCAACACCTGCGAGGCGGTTACATTGATGAGCACCAGCAGGACAACAATTGAGGAAGGGTTCCAAGCAGAACTCTTCAAACTTGGTATCGGGGTTCTTGGTTCTTTTCTCTCTGTGCTCTTCAACAGAGTGGTTTGCACTGGTTTTCCTCACTCGTGGTCTCGACACATCATTTACCCGATCTATAAGATCGGTGCAGTCTTGGATCCCGAGAATCACAGATTCATCATGGTTGGGCACACTTTTGCCAAACTCTATGCTATAGTACTGAACACTATTCTATCTAGAGAGCTTGGCTGTCACCAATGCCGTGCGAAGGGGCAGGCGGGCTTTCAGACTGATTTCCAGACCATGGATCACATTTTGACACTACGGACCATCATCGAGGAGGCCCGCTCCTGCTCGGCGAAGGTTTACTGCTGCTTTGTGGATTTTCATAAGGCTTTCGACTCTTTTCCTCGAGTGGCCCTTTCCAGAGACTCAGAGACATTGGGATCCCAGAGATTCTCCTGACTGCTATTATGAGGCTTTACAAGCGTGTGGTGGGGAGATTTAGGACTCCATAGGGTTTCTTCGAGCTGATTTAGAGAACCATCGGGGTGAAGCAGGGCTGCCCTCTCTCTCCTACACTTTTTGGCATTTACATTGATGAGCTCGAGGCTTTCCTTTGGGTCTCTCGCTCCTCGACGACGGTTGCTATTTGCATCAGGTGTTGATCTCCATTCTTTTATTTGTTGATGACATGGTCCTCCTGGCCTCCTCTCCCGAGGGTTTACAGAGACTCGTTGATGGTTTGGCTTCCTTTTGTGCTCTTCGGCAGCTGGTTGTGAACCTGGGCAAGACCTGGGTGGTCTTCAATTGTTTGAAGACCTCTCATCTTCACTTCTATTTTTAGGGTTCTGAGATCATGATCTCTTCCTCCTACACTTACCTTGGGGTTAAGTTCTCTGGTCCCCGTTTCAGCTTGAGACCTGCTATGCAGCCTCGGGTTGGGCTCCTTGGCTCTGCTTGAGAGACAATGCTTCAGACATCACTTTCAGGACATTAGGTCCAAGTTGGCCCTCCTTGTCTCTTTAGTCAAGCCGACTATGCTTTACGGTTCTGTTGTGTGGGGGCCCTCTCTTCTTGAGTCGGATTGGACTTCTGTTGAGAGAGTTCAGATCCTCCTCCTTCGGCGCCTCATCAGATGTCATCGTTCTACTCCTCACAACGTTATCCTTGCTGAGTTTGGTGCTCATCCTTTTAGACTTGCGGCAATTTTTGATCTGGTCTGGTTCCTTCACCGTCTCCGGGGATTTGCTGATTTTGCTATCGATCGGTAGAGATATCCTTATCTTGCTTACTGCTCTTCTTTGGCCCTGGCCAGTGCTGACCCCTCTAGTAGAGCTCGTTGTTGGTACGCCCAAGCTACTGCCTTGCTGGGGTCTGTGGGGATCTCGATTGATCATCTACCCCAATTTCAATTCTCCTTGAATGCTCCCGCCCACCTCCTCCCTTCTCAGCAGGAGCTCAATGGCCATGTCAAACTCGACATCTACAGACAGTATATCAGTACGACTTGGTGCAACCCTCCTGGAGGGCTTTGCCCCAGGATGGCCTTCTATGCCTAGCACTATATGGAGATTTTGGATGGGGTCATTGTGCGTCCTTCATACCTGGCCCACCAATGGAGCCATGCTCTCCGTATTTCTTTGGGGTCTTTCAGAGTCGGCTCTCACCGGCTCCGCATCCAGACAGATCACCACATTGATAGGGCTGACCGGATTTGCCACCTATGCACCTTGCTAGAGACGGAGTTCGAGACACATTTCATTTTTAGCTGTCGCATTTACTACAAGATCAGAGGCAGATTTTACTGCTTGTTCAGAGAGTGCAGTTCCCTTGCCTCCTTCAGATACTCCGACCAGCAGTGCCTTGCTCTTTATCTTTAGGAGACCACACGGCTTCAAGATTCCACCCTCTAGCTTCTGTTCCCGTCCAGCTAGAGATTTGATCAGCTTATCACATCCTTTTTTACTTCGGCGTCTCTTGCCCGCGACACGAAGTGCCCTCTCGGTCCTCCTTCTGGAGAATCTGGACACACCAGATCTGTGAGACCTCGTAGAGATCACACTCGGCAGCAACACTCCACCTCTAGAGCTACTCAAAGATGGTCTGGGGTCCCTTCTTGTCTCGGATTGTATCCTTCGGTGCTTGATTACTTCTCGCCCGTGGAGCCTTTAGGCGCTCTTCTTGGCTCTTTTGTTTTCTGCTTTCTTGTTGTTGTTGTTCTTTCCCCGGACACCATTTGGTGTTCTTGTTGTTGGCTGTTTTACTTTGTATGCTTCCAGTCCCTTAGACACTTTTGGTGGTCTCTTGTTGGACATTAATAATTTATCTTATCTCCCCCATTATCAGGCCTTAAGGTTTTGATTCTTTTCCCGGACATGTTTTCAACTAAGGCTTTGAATACCTTAAATTTTGTTAGAACTTCATTTGATTCTTTACATTTTAGAAAGTAAATCCAAGTTTTCGTAGAGTAGTCATCAACAAAAATAATACAATACAAAAATCCTCCTAGCGAGCTCATTGTCATTGGTCCACATAGGTCAGAATGGATAAGTTCAAGTACATTTTTTGGATCTACTCTCACTATTATAGAAAACACCCTTGGAGTTCTTTCCTAGAGCACAACCCTTGCAAACCCCTTCATGATCTTGCTTTAATTTAGGTAGACCATTTACAATATTCATCATAGAAGATAGGGCACGAAAGTGAAGATGTCCCAACCTTCTATGCCATATTTCATTAGTAGAAGATATATCATGAATTAAGGCTTGAGAGGGAGAAGTGGATAGTTTATATAGACACCCATCTCGAGTTCCTGAAGTATGTGCCTTCTTGATATTTGAGTTCCTAGGCCATGCTAGAACCTTTCCATCCATGAAAGCAATCTGGTACCCCTTATCTTCAAGTGCTGATATGGAAACTAGATTGCGCTTGATGCCTAGTACAAATAGTACACCAATTAATTGAAGAGACATACTGTTGATGTCAGTTTTGTACCACTACATAACATATCGCAATTGAATACTTGATATAGCATACCAAACACTCAACCCTCTCTTGAAAAGTATATACTCATGGAGAACACGAGAATACTCCAAGGTTCCTTACACTTGTGGATACTAACTCAGTTATATTAATGTGATTTGCTGGTAATCACTTCGGCGGGCTTACGTTGTTCACTTGAAGATGCCAAATTCTCGCTATGATGATGATTTAGCTTTGCAATGTATATTCAATGACTTTCTCCAATTTACCACTTTCAACTTTACTTCTCAAACTTCTCACTACTAAACTACTCCTCGCTTTAATGCTACTCCTATTGAATGGAAAGATTGGCAAATGGACGGGGATCAACCTAATGAAAGCTTGCCAGCGGCGTTACCTCCATTGGTGCAATGATTCAAAGGGAATAAGACTAGATTACCACACAAGGCTTCTTAACAAGCCGCTAAGATGCTAGTGGCCTAGTATATAGATCCCTATCAAACATTTACCAATATCACCATGCAACTATCCATTTACTTCTATTCTAACTTTAACACTTGCTTGAAATGAAATTTGCTTTAACCACTCAATGAAATCTAACTTTAACTATTGGAAGTAGAAACCATGCAATAACACCAAGTGTTCTTAATCACCATGCAAGACACAACAATGACAAGAGAAGCAATTTTGGTATTATATTAGCAACAATTTTCTTCAACCCTTTACAAATGAGAACAAATGGCCTTATATAGAGGCTCAAAATTACAATGAGTGGCCAAGATTAAGAGGCAAAATCAACAATCGAGATTAAATCCCAGAAACCCTAATTAGGGTTACCACTCCATCGGCCAATGAGAAGATGCCACCTCATCAATGGACCAATGAGAAAAAAAGAAAGTGGTAACCAATGAGAAGGCACCAAAATGGTAGCCAATCAGAATCAGACACCTATCCTACCCAAGAAGAAAGGAACATTTGCCACTTGGGCTTACATCAAATGATCTTCTAATACAATTCTACCCTTTTCTTTCATCTTTTTAGCATAAGTAATGAACTTAGCTAACATGTTGTTGACTTCCTCCATGGGAGGGCAAGGTGTATGCCTTATCCTGCGCTCAACTGTGTTCATCATATTCTTTGCTGCTTGTAGTGTCTTCTCACTCTCCTTCTCATCATGTCTTGCAAACTCGATAAGGGCCTTGAGAGAGGCAAGGATGTCCAACTGTTTCTCCCTATCAACAACCTTCCCCAACTCATCCAATCTCGATCCAAACTCTGTCTCATTAAAATCTTCCTCCTTTATTTCCTCAAAATCAAGTGCAATCCCCGCATCGCTCAACATGCTTGAAATGAAAGTGTCGATGCTTGGACTGTGTTGTGCAACCTCATTCTGTATCTCTTCAAGTATCCTCGATTTGATAGTCAAGCCAAAATACCAAGACTCGACAGTACTCTTCCCTCCTTCATTGATCAATTTGGCCATCACCAAAGATTCCTCTGATAATTCTAAGGCTGCATGTAGCCTGGGAATGGCTAGGTCACGAATTGGAAGGAAATCCTTCCACATCCCTTCAAATGCTCTGAATTTGTCTCTAAGAGACACAAATGACCTGAATGTTGAGATAAAGGCAGGCAAGAACCTTCGCCCTTCTTGAATTGTACGATTGATCCAATTCCTAGTTCCTTGCTCTTGAGCTGATATCTCTTCTGTATTGCTCCCACTATCCTGTGGAAGGGCTGCCTGATGCAGCTGTTGGATAGGCTGGCTATCTCTCCAATACTTGACTTCCATCTCCAACTCCACATTCCTTTCGTTTGCCTTTCTCAACCTTTCCCTTACCGAAGCTATGCCTTCTTGAAGCTCCACACATTCCATGTCATCTGTGACTTTTCCCATGTCATGTTCTACTACCTCATAGTCTTGGGCCACAATTTCGCCGTCTGGCTTATTAACCTTTGGTACTGCAATCTGAACCTTTCGGTGACCATCATCACCATCCCTGACTACCTTCGCCACTGTTCCTGCCATTTGTTTCCGTCCAATATCATCTTCCTTTTCCACTAACCCTTGAATATCTTCAACTGTTCGGATAGCCACAACCTGTTTCCTTGGCATAAGCATCTGTTTCAACCACGCCGGTGCAATGCACCTCCCCATTTCTGGATTAGGCTCGGCTAACAAAGCATCACCAACGGCCTCGGGCACTTGGTATCCTTCTTCATCTGATAGAGTCTTGATATTAATTGGGCTATCCCCTTCATTACTAATTGTCATATCCTCCTCAACTTGGTTCTCCGAAAGGGGGGAGTACTCGGTACTATTACTATAACCACTTGACTCTGAACTAGAGCTCACCTTTACCGCTGCCCTTTGCTCACTTGTATCAACCTCTTGGCTTCTAGCCTCAATTATGCTCTCCCTTGATTGCACTGTACTCTGTTTCTTCGTTGGAGGCTCTTGATATTTCTTATTCTTCTCAACCTCCAAACTCCTCTTCTTATTCCTAACTGCTTGCTGCTGTTGGCTATTACCCCCACCTTGGGGTCCGACTGACTCCGCTGGAGTCTCCTCTGGTTTCATCTTCTCATAGGTAAGGTGTACCCTCCGACTTTGCAATTGCTTAAACTTCTTATTATACCACCATTCAGTGTGTAGCTCAACCGTTCTTGTTACTGCATCCAAGGATGGCTCCTGATCATCATCCCACTCGATTGGATTCAACTCCGTTCCCTCTACTGTATGGTAATCTTCCCTTAGCACATCTTCATCTTCTTCCAGCTGATCCGGAATATTAAAAATTTTCCACCTGATGGCCCTCATCATGTCCATTGATAACCTTGAGAAAGCTAACTTCCTCACATGAAAGTCATCTTGTGCATTGGCCCAAAAATCCTCCAAAGTAGGAATGTGCTTGAATGGAGCCCCATGAGATGCTTTGATTAGACCATTAGGATCAAATCCTTGCCTTGCCTTATACCAAGCTAGGCGATATTGCTCTAATTCTCTCCCTGTAGCTGCAAAGGCAACAGGATTGGGACAACTATCATTGCCTATCATGAGTGAGAGGGTAACCCCTATCTCACCTTTGAGCTTCATCACTTTGTCATATTGCTCAAGTTGTCTAGCCAACTCCATCAAGACCATCCTATCGTGTGGGTACCTTGGAAGCCTCTTGGGACAAGTCGTGCATCCAACCACTCTTATATATGTGAATTGTGGAAATTGGATGAACCAACTCCCAAACTTCTTGACTTTTGTCTCTGCCTCCGGCAAGAGCCTCCTTGCGGGTGTACCTTGTAGTATCCTAACTGTCTTCATGGCAAAGGCATCATAAAATGTCTTGTATTCCTTGGTGTTGTGCAAATGAAGTTGTGGGTAGCACTCATGCACCAAGTATTGTCCGGGTCCATTGCCAATCTTTCCTCTAGCCTTAAGTCCAGGATGTTCATACAGTCTCGCAATCAAAAAAAAAAGATAGGACCCCATGTAGAATTGTTTCTGATTTTGTACTGTCTTAAGTTGCAACTCTAGATTTTCACTTATAATTCTAGCCCAATCAAACTTCCTTTTTCCTTTTTCAATACCTTCAATAAAACAGTACATCCAAGTTTCAAACTGTATACCTTGAGCGGAGCCCATGACTCGGTTGAGAAGCACAATAAGATCGCCATATTCTGCTTTGAAGTCTGACCTGGTGAGCTTTGATTGCTTGGTGATTCCCTTCTTGCCTTCGTGTAACCAATTCTGTTTTAGTAGAGCAAAGCATGCATCCTGATGTCCTGAAAGAACCTGGCTGCTTGATCCATTAACATTACTATCATTCCCCCCTGCTGGGGTATATTGAACACTTCTTCTATCACTTGCCCGCTGATGTTAGCCAACACTTGCTCTTCTTCACCAAAGATGATGGACTTGGTCACAATATCCAGCCGAGATGCACACTCCATGATCAACTCCGGACAAGGCAAGGTAGGAGGGAAGGCGGCAGCATGCACAATTCCTGACTTGTAAATTCTCTTTGCCATAGAGGATTGGCCTTTTTTCATCCTATCTCTCAATTGTATCATGTCAATGGTACCGATGTTAGTGTCTCGGACTCGCTTCAATTTCGAGAAGAAGGTGGTCTTGGGCATCATATCTTCCTTGTCTCCTATTTTGGTATTAATTTGGTTCTTGTTTGCACTAGCATCCGCCATCCTAAACACTTATTACTGCCCCTTCTTTCTACAGTGAGGTGGAACTACACTTATTTCTGCCTCTTCGCCTAGGGGTGATCAAACATATTTCTACCTCGCCAATTCCTATCACACTACACTTATTTCTGCCCCTTCGCTTAGTGAGATGGACTACCACTTATTTCTGCCTCTTCGTTACCTATGAATGGACTACATTTATATCTCCTCTTCTTTCCTGGGGGTGGAACTACACTTATATCTCCTTTTCTCCAAATCCTAAACGGAAACTACACTTATATCTCCCAACTTCAAGCCCTAATGAGATGATGAGGTGATGGATGGATGATGCAAGCAAGAAAAGAAAGAAACCAATCAAGACAATCGAGAAATCTGCTTAATGAGCCAACCTTCTCTCAATCTTGAAACTTATCTCCAACACCCAAACAAACAACACCAATGAAAGATAGCAATTGAAGAGAAAAAGTTAAAATCACATACCAATTCATTTGCAAATTTTGTTCATCTCTATGGCATGGGCTGGGCAAGAATCAGTAGCCTCCCTTTCTTTGTCAAATCTGAGATCTTCCTTGTCAAACTGATGTGCCTTCCCTCTATCAAATTTATGGCTCAAATCACATGGTAAGCCTTTCAAAATTCAGGACCTCACTATGAAAATCGCTGCATCTTTGAATTGCAAATCAACAAAATTCTGGAACCTTCCACAAATTCTGAGATTCGGATCTGAATTTGCTCCTCTTGGATCTCTCTATACTCCAAAATTGCTGCCTTTATATTCACTTGGAGCCTCCTTTCACTCAAAATCACAATCATGCATCAAATTTTCGGATGCCCTAGCCTCAAATTGCTGGCCCCCAAATCAAAAAATTCTGGAAATTCTGCTCCCTTCAAATTCGAAAATGCCCTTCAACTATGTATTTTGGCTGCTTATCCTTATTGCTTTGATGGAACTGCAAATGCTGGATGAGGAAATGAGGGTGGCACTCCCCTCTTATACCAATTTCGGGGCACAAAATTAGATCGAATTCATCCCTTGCCACTACAAATTTTAATTTGCAATAAAATTTCCCATTTTACAACTCATCAATCTCCATTTAACATCTTGCATAAAATTCTCAATAAAACCCAATCCAAATCGGAAGCATCAAGCACTATACTTCAAATCCATCAACCTAACAATGCCAATTATCCAGGTCTAAAATTCCCACTAAGGCACCGAGCATCGGGATCTAGGAGAAGAAAATGCCAAGCTTAAGTCGAAAATAGGGGGGTCCCCAAAATTTGGGGCGATGATGTGAGACCTCACAACACATACCCGATTTGATTTGAATTGTGTAGGTTCCAACTCCTTTCATTGGGTAGTTTGAATTGTCTCCAATGGTGACTTCTTCATTTGAAACTTTATCTAGGCTATCTAGTTGTTCTCTGAATCTTGTGATGTGTCGGGGGCTCCACTGTCAATGACCCAAATATTTATGCTATTTGATATCTCACTTGATAGTGCTGAGAAGAATACAAGTCTTTCTGCATCCTTATCCTTACTTACTTCTGTTAGTGAGGCTTAATGTTTGATTCTGTCTGGACATTTTATTGCAAGATGTCCAAATTTATCACATCTGAAACATTGGACTCTAGACATGTCTCTTCTTCTTTTATTTGAATGCTTGTTATGGTTGTTTTTCTTTCGTTTGAAGTTGTTTTTCCTTCCTTTCTTGTGAGAATTAGCATTAAGGACTTGAATTTCTCCATTAGAGATGTTTGTCCCGATTCCTCATGCAATCAATCTTGCTTCTTGAATGCAGTCGGTCTTTAATCGATCGAACTTAGGAAATTTGGGTCTAGCACTTATCCCTTGTATGAATGCTTCCCAAGATGTAGGCAATCCATTTAGAGTCAACATTGATAATTCTTTATTGTCAACTTGATGGCCAATACTAGATAGTTGATCACTTATCTCTATTATTCTCATGAAGTAGGACATGATTGTTTCTCCTTTGTTCATCTTGACATGGTGGAGTTGTGTTTTAAGGGCAAGGGCCCTACTAGTATTATTTATTTCATACATGTTACCTAGTGTTATAAACATTTGATATAATAGGAACTATATGATCTTTTACTGCATCTACTAGAATCTTCATGGCTAGGTTGTTATTTTTGATCCATAGAGTTTTTTCATCATTATCATTCGGTATAGGTACAACCCTCTCCACAAATGTGTTCAGGTCCTGTTATGTTGGCTGTAAGATCTACCTAAATACTATTTTGCGTGTTATGTTGGCAGTGCGCCAACGTCGCTTGCGAGATTCATGACATGGTTTAACTATCTCCTGTGGATTCTATAAGTCTATTGGTTGTATCAGACATTGACAAGTCGATCTTTTGGTGCAACGACAACCCTAACTTGCAACAAGTGGTATCAGATCTTGGTCATAGGTTCGAATCTCCTCCGTGAGTGATGGGGGCCTGCACCGAGTGACGTTGGGGGGGGGGATTGTTGGCAGTGCACTAGTGTCCCTCGCGAGATTCATGACATGGTTTAACCATCTCTTGTGGATTCTATAAGTCTAGTGGTTATATCAGGCATTGATAGGTCTATCTTTTGGTGCAACGACAACCCTAGCTTGTAACATGTTATTTCTATTGCCAAGACTATCAAAATAAAAAGGAATGGAGCTACGAATTTGAGAAGGCATGGAATTTCACATTCCTACTCCAAAAATTGAGTGAGAAGTTACCTCAATGCATTCTTGGATGCCTCTATCCACATTAAACCCAATAACGCTCAACATCCTAATACCTTCATTCCTGAAGACAGAATTACCTATCAACAGGCTGGCATGAAACTGCAGCTACTAGGATCCATTTATCAGTTATAAGCATCCATCGGTTAATTAGGAGAATGCCCAAGTGCTGGGGCCATGCAGTTGGTCATCTTGACCATGGGCTCTTCTGTGTTGCTACTATTACTTCTTTCATTAACCATTTGTTTGATTATATTTTTAAGTATTTCAAATGGAGTGCCAGGCGATTGTGTTTAGAGCACAAAAGTTAAAACTCAATTCTTAGAGATAACTGGAAGTTAGCATCTGCCTCATCCCTTTTAAATTTTAATTCACATCAGGTGGTTTTCTGTAGCCTGAATTTTTTCTTCATTTTTGCTCTCATCATCATGGAATTCCTTGTCTGAATCAGCAGCTTTTCACATGCCACCTTCACTTTCAACAAATTCTTGATTTTGTCAGAATTTCTCAGCATTAAGTTTATCAACAGTCGCTCCAACCTAGAATCCTCACTGGTCAGTCCATGCACTTGTTTGTATAAAATGGTGAAAACTGTACAAGAATAAAGGCATTTTTGTTTGTCTTAGCTAGGGTTCTCAGCAGCAGAAATGTCAAATCTACGTAACCTTCCACCTTTTCCCTACTATTATAAATTGCTTGAATGAATGTATGTGTTTTGATCTTGACACTCCTAGAAAAGCAAGACATTGGAAATTTTTAAAGCGAGAATCAAAGTTGTGTCTGATTGGAACTGAAGTGTGATGAGTTTTATGTGGTAGATGTGGACATAATTATCTAGAGGAAGAGAAAACTACATATACAGAATCTCATTACCATAGCATAAATTTCAGTCTGATGTTAGATGATATTATGGATGGAAAGGAAACGGTTGTATTGGTTAGATTATTGAACATTTTCAACATCATCTTATGTCAACTAACTTAGTGGACTTTTGAAGTTCTATTGATTGAGGTTGATATGGATGTTATATAACAGGCCAGCTTTAAAGAGGAAGCATTGCGCGAAAATATAGTGGCATTTTTGAATGCTCTTCTTGTTGCCAAGCCAGTAGGCCTGAAAAAGAGTACGCTCCTCATCTTGCCATTTATTATTATAATCACACTTTCTGTTTTTTAGTTTTTTCCTTCCAATATTTGGTTTTTAATATGCATTCTTATTCTATTCTTTTTTAAGATCCTCCTTTTGTATATGCTACATTCTTTGGATATCTGCATTGCAGTTTTCCTGTTCTACGATTTCAGTTTGTTCAGGACATTTTATGTTTTATCTTGTCACAATTTTTGAAGTTTATGCAAACTTTGGGTGCAGCCTCCAGATATGCAGGTTATGTCAAGACTTTTACATTAACCAGCACTGTAAGCAGTTTAAATTATTGATTTGTGTTTTGTGTCATTCAATTTATATCTAGTCTGTGTAGTTATATTTTCACAATCGTAGTAAATTCTGGTGGAATGATGAGTTTGATATTGGACTTGGCATTGGGTGCAGATGGGGCCAGGTTTTCGTGTTTCAGTTCAATCCTTATCAAATGTTACCGATCAATATATGAAGTTGAGAGTGTAGAAAGGACAATTCTTGATGGAATGTTTTTGAAATAGGTAATCACATTATCTCTTTGGTATATTCTATATTAATTCCTCAATGATTCTGTGTGGTTATATTTTCACAATTATAGTAAATTCTGGTGGAATGGAGTTTGATATTGGGCTTGGCATTGAGTGCAGATGGGGCCAGGTTATTCGTGTTTCAGTTCAGTCCTTATCAAATGTGACCGACCAATATACGAAGTTGAGAGTTTAGAAGGACAATTTTTGATGGAAGGTTTTCTATGGTTAATCACATTATTTTCTCTTTACTATATTCTATAGTAATTCTTCAATGAATTTACTGTTATGATTTTGAAAGTAAATTTTCAAGTTACCACATAGTAGAGTTGTGTTGTCAGTTTGTATTTTAAGTGCGAGCAAATTTGTGGAGTGCTATGTTTGAACCCAAATTTTTTTGTTAGTACTGTTCGGCATTCCTACCAAACAAACAGACCTGTGCCCTCCCATTAGAATCTGATTCTACTCATTTCATTTTGAGGGCTCCTAAATTGTGCTCATATAATGTACTGGTGATCAACAATCAACAAAGCACACATCGATTTGTGACATCAATAATTGTGTAATGTCCTTTTCTAATGCAACCTTGTAATATAAATATTTGATAAGGTCATGAAAGTAATTAATTAATTAATCTAATATTATTCATCAGAAATAAATTTTAAGGGTATTGTTTAATTAATTAAATAAAAGTATTAAAGTGACTTAATGGTGAGTTAATTGAAAAGTTAATTAAGTCACTTTATTATTATTTCCCTAAGTTCAATTCAAATTGAAAGAGGGGAAAATGAGGAGACAAAGTGCAGTGGGTTATAAAAGAAGAATGAGAGGCTCATTCTGATTATGTTTGGTTTATTATTAGTTTTTCTCTCGGAGAATTCGGGAGCTTCAGGGTTTCAGTTCAGAATTGCGAATCCAATTGACTCTTGAGGTGGATTTAAGAAAGAATTCACAATTTTGCAAGATTGATAAACTCGTTGGAAATTTCATTCTGAAATTATATTGACATTTTTACAGCTAAGTGTTTCAAATTTGTGTAGTATAAGGAGGTTGATTCTTATTTGACAAATATTTATTTATTGGCTTGGAATAATATATTTCCATTGGTGTTGATTATAATGAAATTAAGACAATATATTAAGTGGTGGAGCTATGAAATAATTTGGCATCAAAGATATGTCTAATACTTGGATTGGCGAAATAATGTTTTCTAGAGGCACATTGAAATATTCTTGAGCTTGGAGAGAGTCGATTCTTCTTCCTAATCTCACTCAGAGTGGAATAATGGGACTTTGAATGTTTTGTAGGCACACTATGTAAAATCATGAGCTTGGATTTAACTAACTCTAGTGCTGCAGTATACCATTGTGTGGTTGTGCGTGGCCTTCAAAGAGGGCGTTAAGTGCAATAATATACAATATGGTCTTGTTCACAGCTTCTTCATTGACGTTATTGAAGGATAATTATAACTCAGAAGGAAAGAACATTTGGCATATGAAAATAAGGAGTGAGCAAACAACATCTTGCAAATTTGAATGGTAACTTTGGACAAATGTTTATCTTTTGTGAATCACGAGTATCGAGTACCTCTGATTTTTGTCGTTGAGAATACAGACCAAGCACGAGAATACAAGCTTTTTTCCCTTTACCTAAATAGATTTGCAGTGAGTCGAGATCGGTTATCAGAGGCTTCAAGTGGAAAATATGTATGAAGGGAACTGATAGGAAATTTTTATGTCGTGATTGTAAACCCTAGGATAGTTCTTGCCATGCCCTGTTTCTTGTTATATCATACTTTGCGCTGAAACTACTCTATTATTTCATGATATTAGGTGGCATGTAGCCACGTGGACATATCTTATGTTTTAAAGACTTAAATATGCATACATGTCTATAAATGCTATAATTATGACAAATTTGCGATTGTGTTTTTAATAGGTAGTTAGCTATTTGAATGGAAATGTACGTATGCGTGTTTTTGGATTTTATCTTGGATGTCTGTGTTCAAACACTTTGATGCAGATCGTGGGTAGTAAATAAGAATGACTAGGTAAATGCACCTATGTGCTGGATAGCCAAGACCCGGTCCTGCAACGAACCGATCGGGGGGGGAATTAATACAACTGAGATTTCGGTTCTGGAAGATGAAGATGGCAGTGGTTGAAGATCAGGCCAATGAAGTTATTCTGTTCGATAGGAAATCTAGGAAATGTTGAAAGGCTAGATTTGTTCTTCGTGCCTGTTGTGACACTTCCTTTCCGATTTTTCTGGATGATCCTGTTCCCGTTTTCTAGTTTTATAATAAAGTCTTAGCTTGTTTTATGGTGTGAGCAATTAGTTGTTAAATATATTTAGTTTTTAGAAATTGTAATCTTTACTCTGTTTTGTTTTTCCAGTTTTCATGAATACAATCATATTCTGTTCTTGAATCAATGATAATGAAGTGTTGAGCGTTAATACTATGTAATTGAATTTTAGATACTCATCCAAGGGGGCCCACTTGGTGAGGAATCCATATTAGATAGTTTCATTTCCTGTAATTTTCATTTTTGCATCTTGTTTCTTTAATTTCGGTGTTGAAACAGTTCCTGCAGCCAAAGCCACAAGTTAGTTGTTGCTTCCTGCAACAAAGTGGTAGAACAGTTGAAGTATCGTAGTTTAGAGTTTTAGGCTTAGTATTCATGCTTTAGTATTTCTGCAATTTATTTTCCAAAGCATTTGTTTACTGCAGTAATCATAGGATAGCATGGGTTTGAGTCAGTTCTCGGTGCATATATTTTGCTGGCCCATTTCAAGTAACACGTCCCTGGGTTGACAATTAAATGAGTTTTTATAATGATGATAGCTGCTCGGTTAGGATGTCCAATCCTTGAGTCCTAGTCTTAAGTCTAGTTTTCAACTCCCTTCTAAAAACCGATCAGGAACTATGTCGAACAAAGTCAATATTGTCGTTCTGAATCAATTTGAGAATCCTTGAGCATGAACGACTGCTTGGAATTCAACTTTGTGAAGAACAAGTACAAGACTGTTAAACGCTTATAGAATCTTTGCACGAGACTTTGGTTGTTGTTGAGGAAGTGAAAAGAAGTCTCTTTGGCTGTTCGACTTGAACTTTAGACTAATCTAGAAGCCGTGGACTCTACTATTGACTGTAGATTATTTACAACTATGGATTCTTGCAATGAGAAAATATTGAGATGAAGAAATCTTCGAGACTGTTGCTACACAGGATATGGGTCTCGTGGTTTGGTGAGTCAATATGCCATGCTGGAAAAGATCGCATCATTGACATATTTCTTGAGAGCTTGGACGTGTTGGAAAAGACTGCATCATTGACATATTTCCCGAGTGCTTGGATGCAAGTTCTAGTTCATCGTATGTATTTAAGGGCTAGAAACTACAATTGAAACCTTTGCGATAGCTATCGTGACATTCTGAGTTGCCTGGAAATTCCAATATGTGTAGTTGTGAGTTGCAAACTTTCTTTGCTCTTTTTGTATTAAGATTGTTATAGCATAAGGTTTATGTGTTGAAAACATTATACATAGCATATTTTTTGTGCGTATTTATGGAAATATAATATTTTCCTTGTTGCTCTGTATGAATGTCAAGGCATTTAATAACGAAAAAATACAATAGCAGTCCACAATTTCTTTCAGGAAGAAACTTGTAATTATGATCTGGGAAATGTGAATTATTGTTTGGATAACTTGTATATCAATTGTAAAAACAAATTTTAACCCACTTTCACTTAGTGGGCAGATGACTGATTAAATGCCTCAGTGGAATCAAGGAACAATCCAAGGGAGTATTTCAGAGGAATACAATTAACTGTACAGTCCCATGTCTAAAAAACTCAAATAGGAAAGGAAAGAAAGAAAACTGGAAACAGATTAGGGGTGTTATCTACTCCAGTTGACAAACTCCTAATAACCAAGCTTTGCTCTGCCAAGATCAACAACTCCGCAAGAATTGGTGTTTCATATTACAAAACACCATCATAATGAACAACACACATTTAATGATAGAAGTTAAGCATCCATAAAAAAAGGGGGCTTAGGCTAACTTTACACGATAGCTTACAATCAACAAACTACCAAAAGTATGACCCAGTAAATTCATAAGACACCATTACCATTGCATTTGTCCATTGAGAGAAAACTGGACATAGATTAGGGGTGTTATCTCACTTGTGTGATAATGCTAGTTGCTAAGTTGCATATTATCTCCTGTATTATGGATTTGATTACTTATTGTAGAATTACAGGTGTTCGCGTGTTGTCGTCAAATTTGACATCACAAAATTGTGGCAACCTTACACAATTTTTTCATGGATTCGTAGGTGCATCCTCTATGTTTTAAATGCATTGATAAGGTGTCATAAATACAATTCATTATCCTTGGATTGTACTTTATGAATCGTTATTTAGGCTTTCTTTTTGAAGGTTTCCGTCAAGTTAAATCCCCTAAATGCTTGTCAGAACGATTTTTTCTTCTCTGATTGCAAGCACTTGATTTTTGGCGATCTTTGTGTTTATTCATTGTTTTCCCCTTTCTTGTAAGTAGTTTTTAATATTTTTTTCCCTTAGGTCAACAACCTTTAGAATTTTGCTTGTTTCGAGCTATCTTAGGTCTCAAACAGAGTTGTCTAGCTCAAGTTATAAAGGAAAATGTGGGGTTTTTTAGGGCGACTGCATATTTTATTAGAAATCTTCCAAAAGTGGACTTTTTGTTGACAATTGCACGTAATAAAATTATTGTTAATATTTAAAATAAATTTTATCATCCATTTTTAATTTTTAGCTCATTTTGATGAGTTGATTTAACCATAGTTTTTGATGTTTTATGAAAATTAGCCTTTTTAAGTCTATTTTCAAGTTACTTTATTGAAAACTATAGTTATTAATTAAATTTAATTACATGAGGTGTTTAAGTGTGCATAAAGGTGTGGTTTTCTTCATTCATAGCATATATCCATATGCAGAACACCTATTAAAAACCCACTCCAATAAATTTGAAATCCTAAATGCATGTACGTGGGGTTTTAAATGCAATTACATATTTTTAATTAAAAATATTTCACTTAACATGTGTAAGTGAGGAATTTGAAGCTAAAAACACATGTTATTGCATTTTAAAACTCATTAATGTGTTTATTAACTTGAGTTTTGACTTGAATGCATGTAAGTGGGGAATTTAAGCCCAATAACATATGCATTTTAGAAAAAACATATGTTTTTTCCCTAAAACGCACGTTATTACTTCTCTAAGAAAGACTTATGTTAATACATGTAAGTGGAGTTTTTAATAACCAAAAGACATATGCTTTTGTTTCCAAAAAGTGTGTTATGCATTTTAGTGGTGAGTACAAACTTATAAACACATATGTTCTTGTCTTTAAAAAGCCCGTCCTCAATAGCCAAGTGTTAAGTGGCGATTTTGAGTCAAGAAACATGTTCTTGTCTTTAAAAAGTCTGATTTTTTTAACTTAAAGAGAAGGGTGGTGATTTTGAGACCAAGAGCACGTGTTTTTGCTCTTAAAAAGACCGCTATGAAGTCTTTTTATCTATGTTTTTCATTGCTAAGTGTTGGGTGGTGATTTTTAGCCAAAAGACATGTTTTCATCTCATAAAAACACCATTTTGATGCAACTAAGAGCTGGGTGGTGATTTTAGAGAGAGACACATGTTTTTACCTCATAAAAACATGTCTTTATGCAACTACTGCTAGTGGTGATTTTGGAGAGGATTACATGTCTTTTTTACAAGCTTTTCTCCGTAGAAAATGCATTTTTCTTCAAACTACCACTGGTGGCAATTTTTGAAGGGTTTGCATGTATGTTTTCATTCAAGAACAACCTGTTTTTAGCCATTCTTTGCTCAAAAACAGCCCATAGAAGACTGATTTGATCAGTAAAACTCAAACGTTTTGCATCAAGGAAGGATTCTAGGGTAAGGAATCACATTTTCAGCTTGTTTATTATCATTTTCAAGTGGATTTGATACCCTAGGCACCGTTTTTGAAAGCATTTGCATGCATGTTTGATTTAGTCAAATTGGTTGCTATTCTTGTGCAAATTGTTTCTCTATTGTTCAACACTTGACAAATAATGAATCTTGACTCTAAAAGGCATTCATCTTTAGAGGATTGAGTCAAGATTCAAAATCTATATAAGTCTTTTTGCTTCAATCATTTCTAAATCCGAAAATCTTGTTGGATTTATTTTAGATTTTGCATAGAGATTTCAAGAGACTTCTTCCTTTGCTTTTTGTGGAAAAGAGGTAAGGTTTCTTGTGTAAAGTTGTATATATTGTTATTCATTTGTCTTTTGCAAATCTTATCATTTCATTTTCAGATTTGCATTTATTTTGTGTCATATTTTGTGCTCCTATCTCTCGTCTTCATTTCTCCAAGTTGCATATGCAAATGCTTCATCTTGTTTGCATATGCAGTCGGAATTAAAAACTTCATTCTTAAATGAAATTATAAAAAAGGTAAGCTCGCTTTGCAACATGCTTTTACTTCCAAAAACCCCACTTACATAACCCTTTTTTATATTCACCTAACCACTGCCAGTTGACTTAAAACTCATGATGGTGGTTAAATTGATTTACTTTTAAAGGAAAATCTTAGTTCCATTATAAAGTAAACATCATGTCCACTCATTCGCATACACGTTTCTCTTCATACTTCTTGTTGTCCACATATGCAATCACCCCCAAGAAACCCACTTTTGGGTCTTCCATGACATTTTAAAGCTAAAACTCATTCATTCTCTCGCTGTCCCATCATTTCTAGCCATATGCAAAAAATATTAAGGCTCACATTTGTGTGTTTGAAAGAGTGCAATGGATCCATCCTTAGAAGATGTTCTTATGTTTTGGAATTGTTATGTCACTATTGCTTGGGCCCATAATCTTGATATGTCAGACGAGATTGTACCAAGTAAAGGTAAAGAGAAGAAGAAAATGAAATACCAATATGACCAGTACCATAATTCCATTCCGCCTTCACAAGTTGTTTCATATTGTGAAGATGTCAAGGATATAGTTATTGCACACATGGGCATTGATGATTTCCTCAAAAGGGTGGATGTTGCAACAATAGAGGATATGTTTTACATAAAGCAAAGTAGCATACATATGGTTTCTACTTTTCCCTTGGCTTCCCTTGAATCGGAGTTCGTGTTTGCTTGTGCCAAGAACTTTGATCACTTATCTAGAACCATTAGAGATCAAGATAGAAACACTATCATTAGTCTAGATCCTGAGACTATTGATATAATCTTTCGAGTTCCTCCTGCTCCATTAGTCACCAATATTTTAAAATAGAAGGCTTGGGATAGATGGAACGAAGATACAACATATTGCATTAGATATGTTAATGATAACTTGTTGATCAAGAAGAGGCTGAATATTGTAAGATGGCCCAAGAGGGTACGCTGCACAGATTTCAAAGAAGAAATCAATGATCTTATCGCATTGCTCAGTCGCATCAGAGGCCTTAAAAGTTCTAACACTTTTGAGCCCTGGATGTACAAATTGTTATTCTTAACCGGTTACTAAGAGGGGGCGGGGTGAATCAGTAATTACTATTTCTATTACAATTCAACACTTGTTTAATTATTCTTTCAAGATAAGCAGAATGTAAACAATCATTCACAAGCATAAATAGAAATACAAAGATCAACACATGATGTATACGTGGAAACCCTCGGTTAGAAGAAAAAATCACGGTGAGACAGAGCTCACAACTTCACTTCTACAGAAATAAAGACGCCATGTTAGGAGCTTACAAAGAACTTGTGAAGGTGCTACCCGGTTAAGGGATTTGATAGAAGATCGGTTAAGATCTTAACTCTGTTAGGAGTTGCCTGGTTAAAGGACTTTCAACATCAACAAAGATGTTACTCGGTTAAAGGATTTTTAAAAAGTATCGATTAGGGTTCACCTTGATTGAGGGATTCCAATATGCTTTCACACCTTATAAAAGCAACGATCTTAATTGACATTGATTGTCTAATTAGATCATACCTGTTGATCTCTTCCCCAGTTTGCCTGGCCGTTGAATCTTTTCTGCCTCTTTGCCTTTCACCTCTGGTGACTGTAATCTTTGTGCAGATATCTCTTCTCTTCTCTCTCTATTCAACAACTCTCAACAACTTTTTTTTCTTGTATCCTATGACCTGTATTTATACAAGAGTTTATCTCAATGAAACCCTTAACTCATAGAACTACCAGGCTGTAAACTCAACATTAAATCATGCAACTAGCAGTAAAGCTTTGCGTCTGATTTGGAGTTTACCTTGAAAACATCCGTGTAGAAATAAAGCTAACTCATGTTAAAAAGCTAACATCAGTTCTAATCGGTGGATGCTCCGCATATTCCGGTTTTAACTCAAACTACTCCATAGAATCCGGTGCGGATCTTTATGCAGTTTTGACCGGTATACTCTTATACCCAGTCCATCCCTGTTATGCAATATAAGTTTGGTACAATGTACTTAGTTCGGTCTACTGATGTATCCCCTCTGTTTTAGTCTACCGGTGCATACACTTTGTTTCTAGTCTACCGGTGCCTTTAAAGTAACGTGAGTGAACTACTAGTGGGAATGGTGTTTGCAACTAATCTACACTAATGACAACTTAAATTGCTAACAATCTTCCCCTTTGTCATTGGTGGCAAAACCATACTCACTTGCTTATCACACTTTATACCTTGTCCTATAGACTCCTCTTTCCTTTCTTTTTCCTTTCTCTTCCGGTGGCACACTTCCCCTATTCCAAACTTCCCCTGTGCGAATGCTTTAGCTCTTCTATTCTGTAGTTGTTCTGTCCTGTTTCTAACCTTTCTGCCCTTCTTCCCTTTTCATCTGATCTCTTCCTGCTTCCCATTTCTTTTTGTTCTTCTTCCCCCTTTTGCCTCCATAGGACAAAGGGTTTAGCTTCACTTATAATTTTACATTTGTAGCTGTATGAAGATCTCTTTATAAATATTCCTTGTTGAATGAAGAAACGGTGCCCATTGACTGGTTACATGTTCAATGTTCTTCTGTGTAGCTTTTAGAGAAACAATAATGTTCTCCATGTCCTCCACAATTTTGTAGTCCGGTTCTTTGATCAGATTCTCTACCGATGATGCAGTTTGTTGCATTGCATCAAATGTGGGGGCCATAAGTAATTGAAATCCAATGATGTCTTGGATTCTCTTAGTCTTCTCTTCAACACTCTTTCTTAGAATAAGAGCAAGACTTGTCATTTCTCTGCTGAAGTTTGTTGCAGATTTTTTCTTGATGTCAAATTGAGAAGACATGACTCTTATATCTTTTGAAGTCTTTGCTGACATCTCTGTCAGATCTTGCAAGAATATTTCAAAATTTGAAGTTCTTGTCATCAAACTTCCTGCCACTTGAATTTGTTGTTGAAGAACTCTTAAGTTGGTTGACACAATTACCTTTATATCTTCAACTTGTTTGCAGAGAATCTCTATTCTCTTCTTTTCATAGTGATATATTGCTACAGTTTCTGGATATGTCAGGTCATCACTGATTGCTTGTGCCAATACTTCCAGTTGATCTATAACAGGTTCATCTTCATCTATGTCAGCATTAGGTACAAAGTTGCACAAAATATTCTTGACAGTTGTTAGGACCATGTCCTGTTTCCTCTTGGTTAGCTCCTTTAGCTGCCTTGTTAACATCTTGTTGATGTCAACTACAGTATCGGTGGCCTTGCTCCTTTTGGCTTTTATGTCCTCAACAAATGATAGCTTTCTTTTAGATGAGGAGGAGCTAGGTATGTTTGCCTGTACATTTTGGATTGGTTTTTGTACCGGTTGTTCTGCAACAGGTATCTCATGTTCTTCTTCCGGTTGAACTCTTTGTTCTGGTAATGCTATATTTTTCTATTGAACTTCTTCTTCTAATAGGATTTCTTCTGCTAGAACTTCTTCCTCATTCTGTACTTCCACCTCTTGTTGCACTTCAATTTCGGGTTGTGCATCCTCTTCTTGTGGGAGTTGCTCTTCTGGTGGGACCTCTTCCTTGTGCTGCTCTTCAGCTGTATATAATTGTCCCATAGGTATATCATTTCTTAGCTCTTGTTCTACTGGTGGGACTACCTCTTCAACATTTACTTGTTCACTAGATGTGAACTCTTCTGTTTGAATATTTACCTTACCGGTTGTAGGTTCTTCACGAGTAGTGAATTGAACCGGTGGTGGTTGCACTGTTTGAGTTTGATCTTGTGGTCATGTCCTTTCAAGAGCATTGGAGTCACACTGATGCCAGAAAACTGAAGTCTCTTTATAGACTTCGTTTTCATATCCATTGAGAATCTTGGAAACTCTACACTTGGTATCCAAGTTCATTGATGCTTCTTCTAGTAGAAGCTTGATTCTCTCTTCACTGAGACCAGGTCTAACTTTTGACAACATCTCCTTATTGATTCTAGTGTTGGTGCCTAGACCAGTTCTCCATTTGGTCTGTAGCCTAGAATTTAATTCTGGGGAAAACTTGGCTTTATAGTCCCTTGGAGTTCTGTTGTAGTCCATACAAGTTTCCAGTATGGCTATTATAATTGACTATTTATCCTCTTCTCCTAGCACACTATACCATTTAGAGACATTATCTATTACTCCAAAATCCATCACCTCATCAACTATTTGATCTATAGTCATAGTTCGAGGCTTACCTTTCTTCAGAGAGATAAGAATAGTTGGACAAACTGGATCATTGTCTTTGTCATCAGTGATGTCTAAAATTACCAGTTCTGTTGGATTCCTTTCTTTGACTGGTGCATTAGCTCCAAGCACTCCTTTTCCTTTACTGGTGTCAATGACCAGTGGAACTGTTGTCTTTTGACTTGCTTCTTTTGCCTACCGTTGGTTTTGAAGAAGTTTTGTCCAAGTTGACACACCTTCTTTGTAAACCTTCTTGGTTTCACCAATAAGCATTTGACTGATCCACCTCTTTATCAGGAAATTTTTCTTGTTCAGTTTGGCTTGCTGAGTGGCCTTGTCCAGAGTGAGATGGTTTTAAACCTCCAGCAGAGCTCGAATCCTCAGCTCTTTTTCCCTGTCTATTGAAGCTTTCCATCTAGCTTCAAGAATCTCGTAAGGATCATTAGGAACAATCCTATGAAGTTCTGTGGGAGAGAGATTGAATTTATGAATACAGTGTACTACTGCTTCTTCTATCTTTCCCCTATCTTCATTGTTTGCTAATTGATATCTTCTGTTAATTGATCCCATTCCACTAGTTTCTTTCATTCCTGCCACAAATTCATTAATTGTGGGCTTTCTACTTCTTGGTGGATCCTCCTTTAGCGGTTTACCTGATTTCCTCTTTCTGATTAGAGGAACTGTGTCTTCAATCTCAGTTTCCTTTGGATCTTCCTCTTGAGTGCCAGCTACCGGTTGAGCTCTCTTCCTTTGAGACTTGGGGCTGTTCTTTCACCGGTTTCTTCTTTGGCGTAGGGGTCCTCTTGACATATACATTCTTGATTGGTGCCCTTTTCTTTAGATTATCTTGGATTTCTTCATAGGTACCAAATCAGAGAGTAGAAAGATCCAGGTTTAGGTACCAAATCGGAGAGTAGAAAGATCCAGGTTTGCTTCAGTCAAGGCATTTGCATATGCCTTAGCAGTCTTTGTGGTGATCTCGTAGCCCAATTCAGGAGCGTACATGGTTCTTGGTTCCACAACTTGAATTATGTAGTTATCAGTGGTAACTAGAAAGCATACGTCATCTTTGTATTGGTCAACAATGGTTGGCAGCACCCTCTCCCTTTCATGCATTGTTAGTTGGAATGCTTCAAAGTGCTCAGTCATTACTCTACCTAACTGGTTTCCCAGTTGGTTGGCCATCTCACTTATTTGATGCATAATCAATCTATTGGTTCCCCATGTCACCTTTTCGATTCTCGGGAAGAAATTGGAGTAGTAGAAGTAGAGACATACATACTAGTAGGGTCCCGTACTTCATTAATTTATTCTTTACAACTCCGAGCTTCTTCATATTTTCAAATATCTGGCTTCGAAGCATCAAACAAATATCATATCGAGCATTATCGTTCATTATCCGGTGAGTGACGTGAATGGCTCCTCCTGATATGCTATTCAGGTTGTTGGACTAGTAAACCTTTTAGCCAATCACAATAGATGCAAAACAGACTCCATCATCCTCAATGTCGTTCACGATCATAAGTCGACTGTTAGATCTTGACTTTGTCAGTTTAGTGACGACGACATTGGAGATAGTCCTTAGGGTTAGTGCTTCCCCTCGGTCACTGTATCCGGTCACTCTATGCAGATCTTCCTTGGTGATTGGATTGCATACTCCTTTAGTGAGCTAGAAACCCAGTTCATGAAGACGACTTAGAACCAATCGAATGCAGTCTTCCCAGAAGACGGTCAGGTAACAAACTCTGTTAATAAGTCTACATGACACCAGCTTCGCATACTTATCAGGAAGTCTCCCTTCTTCACATAGCGAGAGGTACTCGCTATGAATATAAGTTTCGACCAATTCTTCCTGTTTAGCGTGAATGAATGCTGTGACGTCTTTGGTCATAAGGACTTTGTTTGTTACAGATGAAAGCGCACCAACCATGTCGATTTCTCTGTTTTGAACCACCATAATATCATATGCAGGTTGGTTCGCTTGATTTCCCTTGATTAGCTTCATCGTAGAGGATGAAGATGCCATTGCTAAAAACCAGTTAATAGAAAGTAGCTTTGATTGGTCTAACAGTCAATATCTCTTGATGATCAAAGCACGAGAATTTTACTCAAGCATGAAAATTGTTAATCACAAAATCGCAAAGTAAAAATGAATGAGTAATCCTCCTTTCTTTATATAGGGTTAGGGCATAACGGTAATTACCAAACTATAACTATTGTTAAACAACTACAACATTAATTGCCTTACCTAACCTTTCTTTCCTTTTTCGCCAAGTGATATTCTAACTTTTTCGGTTGTGCATATCCTGGTTGATCAATGCTTACTTGACCTGTTATCCTTGTAGACTGAGTGAGACTAATTCTCACTAGTCCTATCGGGAATAGTAGATGAGCTACCGGTTCCTCCTAAGCCCTGTAGGCTCAGTTTCTTGAAGAGATATCACCATCGGTTGATGATGACCTTTCCTTTGTCTTCTCCTCACCGAAGCTCTTTGATTCTTTTTTGAACCAAATCTGCCTGACTGTTTTCTCAGTCTTCTCTTCTTTATTGTTCTTCTCATTTGAAGATGAGGTCTTCTCCACTAGTTTGACTGATTCTTTCCTTTTGTTCATTGACCGGTTCCTACAGTCTTTAGCTAGGTGTCCAACTTTGTTGCAAGAGTAACATACTATCCCGATTGCCTTCCATGGATTCATCCTTCTATTGTCAGGTGATTTGCACCAGGAGTCATTGTGACTATGCATGCCACAGTTAGCACAGTTGGTTGTGCTTTGGTTCTTGTTTCTCTTGGTGAATACTGGTCTTGGAGATCTGAATGCCATTGTCTTTGATCTGCATTCATCAGCTTTGTGTCCAAACTTGTTGCATGCGTAGCAATAACCCTTGAAGCTTCCCTTGCTTCTACTAGACACAGTTGTGGGGCTCGACCATCATTCATTGGTCTTGTGGCCATACTTGCAACAATTTTTGCAATAACTGTTGTTTGGCTTTACCAGTGCATTCCTACAATCATTTATTCTATGACCCAATTTTCCACAATGATTGCAAAAGGTGTTAAAAGTCTTCTTACCTTTTTGTGCTAGCGGATTCTTCTTATCCTTCTTGCTTGTCTTAGCTCCCGAAGGCTCACCAGCCTCTTTGGTGTCTTTACCGGTGAATCCAAGCCCGGTGGGGTCTTTGTGCTTTCTTTGAGCTTTGAGTTGGTCATCAAGCTTGACTGAGCTCTTGTTGTATCTTCTTAGGGTTTCATTTCTTTCTTCAAGCTCTTTCATTTGTTCCTTCAGTTGATACAACTCTAGTGCTATCCTTTTGCATGCTTCATCTCTATCGTGCCAACCCTTTTGCATGTTGGCATTTTCTTGAGTGACAATTTGCATGTCTTCTTGAAGTTGCAGAATGACAAGATCATTTGCCCCTACAACTTCCTCTACCAAGTTCCTTGCTCTCTCAGAGGCTGTTAATGACTTGACTGTTGTGTTTCTTTCATCTTCAACTTTCCTCTTTTTCTCAATTAGTTCAGTCATCCTTAGGGAATCATCTTCTTGCTCCCTCTTAAGGTTGGAGATATGGTCGGTTAGGATCTGGTTCCTCTCCATGAGCTCAAAGACTGCCTCCTCAGCTTCATTAGATCCACTCTGCCCAGAGAGTTCATCAATAGTTTCATTGCTCTCACTCAACTGCAGAGCCAACTCCTTCCTTTTAGCAAGTGATCTTCTCAGCCTGTTCTCCAGAGAGACAATGATGGCGTTGGCTTCCTCAAGCTGTTTCTGATACCTGTAACCCTCCATGATCTTTTTCTCAAGCGGTTAAGCTTTATATATTAGAGAACTAAGCTCTGATACCAATTGTTACTCCTAACCGGTTACTGAGAGGGGGGGGATGAATTAGTAAATACTATTTCTATTACAATTCAACGCTTGTTTAATTATTCTTTCAAGATAAGCAGAGTGTAAACAATTATTCACAAGCATAAATAAAAATACACAGATCAACACATGATGTATATGTGGAAATCCTTGGTTAGAATGAAAAACCACGGTGAGACAGAGCTCACAACTTTACTTCTGCAGAAATAAAGACGCCATGTTAGGAGCTTACAAAGAACTTGTGAAGGTGCTAATCGGTTAAGGGATTTGATAGAAGACCGGTTAAGATCTTAACTCTGTTAGGAGTTGCCTGGTTAAAGGACTTTCAACATTAGCAAATATGTTACCTGGTTAAAGGATTTTTACAAAGAACCGATTAGGGTTCACCGTGATTGAGGGATTTCAATATGCTTTCACACCTTATAAAAGCAATGATCTTAATTGACACTGATTATCTAATTAGATCATACATGTTGATCTCTTCCCCGGTTTGCCTGGCTGTTGAATCTTTTCTGCCTCTTTTCCTTTCACCTCTGGTGACTGTAATCTCTGTGCAGATATCTCTTCTCTGCTCTCTCTATTTAACAACTCTCAACAACTTTTTTTTTCTTGCGTCCTATGACCTGTATTTATACAAGAGTTTATCTCAATGAAATCCTTAACTCATAGAACCACTAGGCTGTAAACTCAACAATAAATCATGCAACTAGCAGTAAAGCTTTGTGTTCTGATATGGAGTTTACCTTGAAAACATCCGTGTGGAAATAAAGCTAACTCCTGTTAAAAAGTTAACATCAGTTCTAATCGGTGGATGCTCCACATATTCTGGTTTTAACTCAAACTGCTCCGCAGAATCCAGTGCGAATCTTTATGCAGTTTTGACCAGTATACTCTTATACCCAGTCCATCCTTTTTATGCAATATAAGACCGGTATAATGTACTTAGTTCGGTCTGCCGACGTATCCCCTCTGTTTTAGTCTACCGGTGCATACACTCTATTTCTAGTCTACCAATGCCTTTAAAGTAACGCGAGTGAACTGCCGGTAAACCTTTACCGGTGGGAATGGTGTTTGCAACTAACCTACACTAATGACAACTTAAATTGCTAACACAAATACATCTCCTTTATTGTCAGAAGCAAACAAAAGAAGATCTTTTGGGGAGAAATGATTAGTGATGTTTCGTGTGAGTAGTTATCTCAAGTCACTACTACTGGGACATTCTATTTGAATTCTTACTTTGTGTATATTGATGTTGGCTTGTGTTCTTTCTCAGGACTCACTACCAAGGCAGATAGAACATTGGTGCCTATTTGGGAAAATTATGTGTAGTGCCCACCCCTTTACTACCATTTATGTTTATGATGCTAACCCATTTAGACCACTTTTCATGAATATTAGATCTTTGGTTACATTTAATGATTCAGTTCTATGATATTTTAAATCGTTTGATTTATATTATGTTAGTTAGATGATGATGATGATGATTCACATATGATATGTTACTTATGTTATGATTTTTACTAACCCCATACTTGCATGTGTATGGTTGACATGTGTGTTTTATATTTCTATTTGATGTGCTTGATGTGGTTGACGAATGGAGTCGTAGTTACTTAGTTGCAAGATCCACACGATCGGTCGATCCCCGCCATTGTCTGTTATATATATTTATACATGTTTGTACATGCTCATCTTTTATGCAAGATTGCAGGTACCAGACATTGACTTCCCTAAATTGTTAGGATAAGCGTGTCTTATCTCAAAATTTCATTGGTAAGAGAGGGGTGATAGCATCCAGGTCTAAATCCCAACCTAAGCCAATTCTTGTCCTCAAACAATGGACAAGTATCTTTTCTGCAACCTTCCGAATTTGTCAAGGTGACGTCATTCGTGAACCCTTTCTTTGGGCTTGATTATTACTTTTTGGGTTTAGTCAATTTTTCCTTTGTGTTTGTTGGTCAAGTGTCTTGATGTGAATTTTGTGTTATTAATATATTAAAGATTTAATTAAGATTAATTATGAGATTAAAATAATTATATCTTAGGGATATAAAAATATTAAATATATAGATAGAAATTAATTAAATATCATTGATTATTTTAAAGATTTAATTAAAAGTCTGAATTATGAAAATAAAGATTTAATTAAACATTAAATCAAAATCTCAATTAAATGTTCGAATAATATAAATTGATATTTATTATCAAATTGCTTATTAAGTGGTGCTAAAGATATTAATTATAATTAAAATATATTCGTGCAATTTTATGCACACTAGTTAAAAGGATATGATACGATATTGTATCTGATGCTCCAACATCAACTATAGTTCCGATATATGTGGCGCGGATCCTTTTATGTCCATGACATTTTGAATTCTAATTCTAATTAAAATATATTCATGCAATTTTATGCACACTAGTTAAAATGAATTGATTTATCAGTTCTAAATTAGAAGGTTGAGTTAAGAGACTTAACTGAAGGATTAGTTATAATTCCTTTTAATAAATTAATAAATTGATATTTAATTACCAATTTGCATATTATTAATATGCTACAAACATTAATTATTAATTAAATAGTATTATGCAATTAAGTTTGCACATTTAGTTAATAAAATTGAATTATGAAATTAAGTTGAAAGTTGAATGATTTGCATAAAATTGGATAATTAATTAATTAATTAATTATTTTAAATAAGTGATTGATATTAACAAAGTTAGAGTTGAGTTCTAATTTCTATCATTTGGAGTTAACTGTTTTATTGTTTTTAACAGTTGAGTTCTTAGTTTTGATTGTTAGTCACATGTTTTCAACCCTAGCCGTTGGGTTTTCTATGTAAGAAGCCCTTTTGGTCATTATTTCACACACAGGTTTGAGAGAGGTTTATAATTTCTTTAGCTCTAGATTGGAATTTAAGGAATTGGTGTAAGCTTAGAAATTTTCAGGGTTTTGGATCCTCTTCATGGTTTCTATCAAATGGAGGATTAAGGTAGGGTTTGAAAACCTTATGTAAATTTTCCTTTCGAAAAGATTGTCTTCTTTGTGTCTGGTATTCATGTGATTGTCAATTGCCTTCCTCATTGAATTTAGAAAACCAGATTTTGTTTGAGTAAATTTTGTGGAAAGATTTGATTAGGGTTTCATCTTTGGAAGTTTGATATTACATGTTTGATTTTGGGATATTTGTCAGGTATAGGCATCTCAGGGTTTTAGTAGTTTTAAGAAAATTTTCGGTTTAGGGAAAATTACATACACCTTTAGGATTTGTTCTAAAATTGGTGCTCTTAAATTATTGAATTTTCCCTTGGAATTATATATAAAATAATAGAAAATAGCTCTTTGGAGAAAATGACATATATACATATAATATATATACATATGCTTGAATTATATTTGTGTATAAAGATATATTTAGATTATTTTTATATACATAAATAAGAACAATTTATTTATTTATTCATTTAAGAAAATATGTATGTAAATTTAAAAAGAATATATATATATATAAATATATATATTTAATTTTTTTTTTCAAAAGAGAGAAGAAATAATAATAAAACTTCTTTTTATAAAAAATAAAATAATATAAATCATATATGTTAAAAAAAAAATCAATTAAAAAAAAAGATACATGTGGGTGGGGTCGTGCCATGCAAGGCAGCCCCACCACCATTATTTTTGATTAATAGTAACAACAGGTTTTGAAGGGGCCCTGAAACCTTTTAACAAAAATGAACTTAAGATAGATCATTAAAAGCTCCCAAAACAATTCAGTCCAGCCAAGAAAAGGTCGGACACACAAACAACAATACCAAAAGATTGCTTAAAAATAAACAATGTAAATCGCAGTCCACACAAGATAGCAGCAAGGCAATCCAAAAATCCCCTTTTTATGAGAACGAAGGGTCATGTCAAAAGATGAAGAGGATTTCTTAGAATATTTTCATTTAACAGTAATCCAACCATCTTCGACTTTCGCAACCTCCTTTTTCTAGCACATTGAATTCAAGGAGCTAGCACCGAGCAACAGATCCGAAAAGCTCCCAGCAAGAGAGTGTGAGGCACTAGAGTCCTCAGCAGTGATCATACCAATAGGGCTGGCAGGAACAACCACGGAAACAGGGCTAGAAATGCTCCCAACAAGAGAGACAGAAGCATAAATATCCACAACAATTGTCACACCTAAGGGAATACCCTCATAATCCAGTTGTTGCAACCAAAAACTTTAATATGTTTCAATTTTAATTTCAGTAGGAAGACCTTGTGAAATATCAATATCTACCAGAATGTGGGCAAAGGTAGAATGGTACATATTGAAAGAATCATCATCAATAATCAGAAACTCCTCCAAAGCCTCCCCTACCTCCTCCAAGACATCACCTTGCCAGAGATGAAGAGGGAGATTGGGGAGCCTCACCCAAATTGGAATATTATTAAAAACTTTAGATGAGGGATTAAAATCCGGTTGCCATGGTTTTAACATAAGCAAGAATTTATCCTCCTCCTAGCTGAAGAAATTTTCACATAATATTTTTTGTTTTATACTTAGATCTATCAAATTTAGCTACAAAAAAACCTTTAGCTAAAGGGAAGATGTGAACTTTATCTGAAAGTATTGGTTCCCATTTTCAGGAGATCCAATCATGAAGTTGGGACAAAGTTGGCCAGAACCCCCAAAAATGACATATCAGAGCTTGACCCATAAGGGTCTCAGAACAAGTATCTAGCTCCCCTTCAACAACAACAGAAAGTTTAACAAAAAGAGATCCAGAAGTAGAGATCGGAAGAGAAGAGGGCACCCCATGAGAAGAGCCCCCATCCCCAGGCAAAGTTGAAGAAGCAACTTTGGCATAAGAAACCACCACACCACGATCAGAAACAGTAGGCACCGGCCTGGAGGTAGCATTAGCAAAAGGGGCTTTTGCTAAAGAAGGAAGCAGAGAACCAATAGAACCCAAGGCATCACCAACATGAGCAAACTCCCTTGCTGATACAACATGAGGAACTGGACCACCATTCTCCACAGAGTTTTTAAATTTTTTTGGGTGGGAAGAAGGAGACCCCTTCACGCCCACACCCACACCCACACCCACATCCCCGGCCAAAGACACGACCTCAGAACCAGCCGAGGCACCCAGGACAATAGGGGCATGAATCGTGGCAGCAGAAGAGGGCAAAGCATGAGGCACACTTAAGTCGGGGAAAATGACAGCAACAGGAGGGGCGCCTGAATGAACCATTGATTAGAAAGCCCCTTAAGCTCATCAATTGATAAGCTTAAGGGGCTTTCTAATGGATGGTTCATAAGGCACAACACTTGGTGAAGGTTTTGCAAATGAGGATGCAAGCAGAGTGGGTTTAACCATGGAGGAAACTCCGTAGTTAAGTCCACTCGAGTTGGAGTAGTACTGGGATGGGTGACCTCTCGGGAAGTCCCAGTGCTTCACCTCTGTGAGCATCACCTAGAGCCAATGAGTGCTAAGTGTTCCATTCATTCTCATGAGAGATGGGTTCATGTGAACCACTACTCATGAATCATGGGTTAATGAGTTTGACTCAAAAAACTACACAGTTGAATCTTGATAGCAATATCACAATTTGACTTGCTGTGGAAAATATCTCCTACTTATTAATTGATGAGCTTAAGGGGCTTTCTAATGAATAGTTCATAAGGCACAACACTTGGTGAAGGTTTTGCAAATGAGGATGCAAGCAGAGTGGGTTTAACCATGGAGGAAACTCCGTAGTTAAGCGCGCTTGAGCTGGAGTGGTACTGGGATGGATGACCTCCCAGGAAGTCCTAGTGCTTCACCTTTGTAAGCATCACCTAAAGCCAATGAGTGCTAAGTGTTCCATTCATTCTCATGAGAGATTGGTTCATGTAAACCACTACTCATGACTCACAAGTCAATGAGTTTGACTCAAAAAACTACATAGTTGAATCCTGATAGCAATATCACAAATATTCATGTGGCTTTTGTAGATCTAAGATTATTATGGATGGGAATTCATTTTTTGTTTTAAACTGCTCAAGTCCTAATGGTACAGAAGATACTCTTGTTACTAAGCATCCTTTGTTGGATTGATTAAATCAGATTTGGGCCAAAGTTATCTCAATGGTCTCAAAATTTTCTAAACTTGTCCATGATTGTATTAATATTTGTCTAATCTTGATAATCAGCTTGTCATAATTCTCAAAGATGCGGTCCAAATCCATAGTGCCCGAGAGATCCAAAATATGAGGGAATGATATGCCTCTGTAATGATATTGTTGATGCTGCTTATCAAATGATCTTGAATATAAATTCACAAAATACCTGGAAAAAAGCTAGACTGTGATTTCTACTCATCATATTAAAGCTACATTACATGATCTCCAATTGATCTATTCAAGTTCATTTAGATGATATATCTCAGAAAGACATAAAAGGCAGTCTACAATATTTAACACATATGGCCTTAGTGAATTCAATTGAAGTTGAAAACATAAGTTCAATGAATTTGCTACTGATAAGTTAATCTCGAACTATGGCATTCCTTTGAGAAATGGCATGCACCATGGAAGCTCATGTGGCCTCAAAGGCCTTAATTTGAGCCTGGTGGGTGATCCACCCCTATGCCACACTCTGTATCACAATAGGGAACGTGCAAGAAGCACTACTGCCTGTGGAACCTCAAGAGGGCAATGTATCTCAGGTCTGGCTCTAATTTTAAGATAAATTAAAACAGGAAATTGGACTGCATAGGTTGGGAAACCTGTATTTTTTATATCTAAAGTTTTTCCCAGCTAAATCCAAGTAATTGAATTATAATCACAAGTAATTGGTTTGCCAAGTTAATTTTGATTCTGCTGAATGCTAGTATGGTTTATCATTTACCTCGACTCGGCTTGTCACACTTGTCCAAGTATTTTTTCCTGGTTTTTCCTCTATATTCCATATGTTCACTTTGCCAGATTAATAAATGTATTTTATCTTAGCAAAGATGAGATAGTTGTCAAGAAAGATGCTGACCAAAAGCATCAATCTAAGTGAATAATTTGGGATTTTTCCAAACTTCTTGGAAATGTGGTTATTTAGGCATATGGTCCTTTGAAGAGACAAGAATCCCAGTAAGGTGTCTACCCAGTGCTATGCATTGACGCAATATCCACTATTAGGGGTTTATAATTTGTCAATTTTTTCCTCACTGGTATCACTTAACAGGAATAATTTTATAGCATACCTTGTAATATAGATGTTGAGAAACAGAAAGGTATGCAATGAAATTAGTACCATTGCATGACACCAGATTTGCCTAGAACTCTAACCAAATCTGAACCAGTCTGGGATGGGTATAATCCTGGTTAGTATCTGATCAGGGTTCACCCAGGGTCTTACGCTAGGCCAAACAATGAACATTACTACCATACTATGATACCAGGCCCACCCATAAACCTAGGCAAGCCTAGATCAGTCCACACTGGCTATTGACCCTGGTTTGGGTCCAATCAGGATTCACCCAATAAAAAGCTAAATAGATGTAAAATAATAAAAAGAAAATGGACCAGTACCTTATCAACACACTTCATCCAACCAGAAAATGAAAAAATAAATATGAAAGCCATTATAAATGAAAATTTTCCTATTTTAACTAATGGTTGTGATTGTTTAAAACAATACAATAAGAAACACATTCTTCAAATGCAATATTATCCTTCTAATGTGCTGAAAAAATATGCTTCTCTTTTTGATAAATCAATATTTCTCAAAATCCCTTAGTAATTCAATATAAAAGTAATTTCTTCAAGTAGGGTAAGGCTCTTTGGTATAGTCATCTTTGTGTCTACTTAGGATTGTGTCTATGGTATAACTCTACAATAATGCTAATCCAAATAAAGAATTGACATGAGTTTTTAGCTTTTAACTTACTCTATATAAAAAATTTATACATCAGTGTTTTGTTTACACTTGTAAAATAGAACTATCTTTGTTGCAAATTCTAAAGCATAAGTTAACATTCTTAAAACAAAGTTTCCTAGGAACAACAAAGGCATTTTCTTTAAAAGAAAGCTCTATGGTTAATACGCATTTCCTCCCTTTTCATAAAAACTACCTTATCAATTTCAAAGAGTTTTGGAAAACATTAATTGTCTAAATGGTTATAGGATTGCAGCCATTGTAATGCACCTGTACGAACATGATGAGCAGAATGATATATGGATTGTGGTACCGGCTCTAGATTCATCCATAGTTTCAAGTGCCTAGAAGAAGAAATACATGTTGTCAGTATTCTATTTTTCCAATAAATGAAAATTCTAATTTCCAGAAGTTGAATCATAATCATATACTGCTCATAAGTCATAAGTCGTCGTAATGCTAATGTAACTAGGACCTTAATCAAAATCCTGCAAGAATATTCCATCAATCTAAGAAGGTATTCATCAAATAGCTATAAGCCTATAAGGCATTTTTCCATCCATTTATCAGTGTAAGGTCAACTCACAACTTAATAGAATTTTTCTTGTTATTACATAGATATTCTACCTTGAGATTGACATCAAAGTTCATCAAAACCACAAGATACAGGCCAAATAACTAAATGTAGTAATGAAAGTTGATAACAAAAAATTCATTGTACATGATAGAAAAATAATCAAGATGAAGTACTCACACAAATGTAAGAGTTAGGTACTGGTAATGTCCACCAAATGCACACATAAAGAAAAATAGAGATCATAAAGAACATTTAAAATATTTGGGGCAAGTGCTGAACAACAATTAAACTCCGCGTCTCCCTGTAAGAACATTAAGTGTTTAAACTTCAAAACAAGTGCAAATAAGAGCATGAGTGAGCATTTATATCAATAACCTGTGTTACTAGATTTTCTTGTTTATGTAGAATAACGTATGTAACTGGGTTTGCCCATTTCTGTGGATATGCCCATACCAAACTAGACTTAGGGTCCTGGGTCCACTCCTTCCTAGGTATACTCAGGGTTTATACCTGGGACTCTGAATTTGTCTAGGTATATCCAATGAAACATGGGTACATGGGTATGTCGGGATAGGGGGACGCCGAGACGAGTTTCGGGTGTAGGAAAAAAAAGGGCCTCAATTTCGGGACGGTAGGGGGACGGCGGGGGGACAATGGTGGGGGTACGAGGGAGGGGGGGGACTGCATACTATACATATATAGCTTGAAATGTTCAACATACCAATTGAATGACTAAGTTACATACCAGATTGAAATACACGAACTAGAACTATTAAACATTCAAGTTTTCAACATAGTAACACAATGATAATCATTTAGAGTAAACATAGTAATATGAAATTAAAATATCAAATTTGTCATATATGATATATCATAAAGATGATCATGATTACAATGAGCAGAGTAGAATGATATGATATAATGAATCATGATCAATCATCTAGTGTCCCTAAAGCCAAATTGGCACCAAACTTTGATTGGATACCCACCTTGCTAAAAGGAGTTTATTGGAACACTGTCTTAGTAAATTGAGTGTATCACACCATCTTAGGAGGTTGATAGCACCTTTGAGAATTTGGGTCAAGTTTGAGAGTTGTGAAAGGTAGTAGAAGGACACTCCGCTATCTTGCTGTTGGCTCTGCATTACAAGGAGCTTCATCAAACTTATAGGTCTTATTATCTCTAGGATGCTCGTTGATGTACCTATATCTACAGGGCTATGCTTATGCTTTCTAACCAGCTGCTTATGCTTGCTCAATGATATGTGGATACTCAAAATAAAGTAAAATATTGAATAGCTCCAATTGTCAATGAAGTGTGGACATGTCATTTGCTATGATCCTTGAAAGGTGAAGGACAATAAGGTCAACCATCAGGCTCATTAGCTAGACTTGGCAGACAACATCAAAAAGATGGTATTGCAACACAAATATGGTATTGTAAGCTATTTCTAGAGTGTCATCAATGTTTTTAAATGTAGAATGAAATGGTTGTAAGTATGCATTTCTGCCACATGCAAATGATTTTGAGATACAGACCTGTGCAATCTAATCTCCCAAGGAATAGACAACACCACTTATCGCCATCTCTGCCAAAACATGATTTGTCATAAAGTGATGTTAGAATAGTTAGTAAAATGGTCATAAATTATGTTCTTATAGTAAAAGAATACTTTGACTTAAGAAAAAAACTACACAATATTAAAACATAACATTGTGCTTTAAAAACTAAAAAGGTAAAACACCTTACACAGTTCAAAGATCGATTATTCTGTTATAATAAAACAGCAGTAGGGAGAAACCTCAAATGTTATTTCATAGTAAGCATCAAATATGAATTGTTGTATATTCCCAATGTGACGAAAAAACATTGATGATGGTGATATATATATATATGTACCCTAAATTCTCCAATTAATTTCTATAGGAACAAACTCTGCAATCAATTTCTACCAAACCACCATGCTAGCAAATTTTGAGAAAATTTTGTTCATTAATCATGCTTATGCTTTTACTTGGCTCATTGTGTAATAGTTTTCCCTTTTTTATAACTACTTTGTTTTTAAAGAGCTAACCATATTGTGATGTCTAAATGATCAATCAACTACCATGAAAAAAATCATTAGACATCTACTTTGAATATGGTTAATCACTACAGCCATATTAGCAGGAATAAGATCAAAAAAAATATTCAAGTCTCTAAGGGGACAAAGCACTCTGATGACCATGTTATAGAAGGAAATTAAGTAAAATATATGAAACTAACTTTTCTCAAAAAAAGATTTGAGGATAAATCCACTATATGTTTACAGGTAGTTTTACTGTTTCATGCAATTACTATCAGAGAGATATTCAACTTTTTAGTGGATTAATCTGTATATCTTTTGGCAATGACCTTAATTTCACATTAACAAAAGCTGTGTAGAGCACAACAGATAACATATAGCCATACACATCTTCGTCTAGAATATTGCAAAGTGTCTTGGACTATAAAATAATACTTTTCATTAATTTTTGCAAAATTTATTATAGAAAATTATTCCATGGATGGGCAGAGAAAGCCAGATTTAAAATTAGTAGCATTTTAAGAATTTTTGGAGCTCCTACACGTATGGTAGCTTCTTTAAGCTAAGAATGATTTCAACAATTACCAATTCTAACGTGATACACCAACAGTTAGAATTCAATCAATATATTCAAGTATTGTTAAAATATATACTCCAATGTCAAAACAACTTACTCTGAGAAATGATACATGTACAATCATATATGTACTCAAGCAGTGCAACAAAGAATATATGTTGTGAACCAATACCCATCCATGGTTTCTGGCATCGTGACAGTAACAGCTCATCAATCAATGTATTTATACAAAATAGAAAACAAATGAAATGACAGATATATCAGTTAATATCACTTACAATTGTTTCAACTTTCAATCAAGTTGATGTAAGGTAGTGGCATTAGGTGTGTCCACATCTTCCTCCTTAGTCACAATCTCGATCCAATTGGAATTTTTGATAGGATAAAGTTTGGCTGGATTGATAGCATTCACTCTTAATCTAGTCATACGAGAAGGTGCCATAGGCATGACAAGAACTGACGAAGCATTGATCTGGTCTTGGCCTAAGCCCATAAATATTGTGCATACAGCCTGCATGATATTGAAGGAGTAGAAGAAATTGTTATATGGAAATTTTGATTTTCAAATTACAAAACTAACAGAATAATGGAACGTGTGCATCTGGTAAAAGATCTTGGGGTGCAGAGAAAAGTTACCTCTCCTAGAAGTATTTTACACATGGCACCCTCCAAACTCAAATTTACATCTTCAGTCCTTTCTAGGCTTTCTATGATATTAATGGCCTTTTCAATCTGCAAATGCAATAGGATATTCACTGAAAGCACCTGGAAATGTAAGGACAAAATTTTCATCAAAGCATCTCAAATAATAAAAAACAAAATGCATACCAGTTATAGTAAACTATCGAATCCAAGATTTCATTGGTCAATAGTAAACAAAACTGGTGCAGGAGCACCCAAGGGACACATGAACCTACACGGTACACCAGGGGTCATGAAGGAGACCATGAAGGTACAAGGGAAATCAATGCCTAATCAAGTCAATTGATGAGGAATCATGGCTATTGAAGCCATTAAATGTTAGGGATTTCATAAAGTTGTTAAAATGTGATGCATTGCCAAGAATGAGCAAATTGGCATAAATGAGTAGTCAAGAATCTTTCAAGTGATGTAAAAGGTCATTTATGTGTTATAAGTTTGTATTAAGTGTGTCCAAGGTCATAAAGAATGTAATAAGGCTATTAAAGCCTCTAAATGATGTAAAATGCACTAAAGGTGCAAGATATTGTAAATTGCCATTGTTGGCAACATAAGCCAAATAAGGCTTGGATGGGTTAGTTGAGATCATAGGGTGTGAAGGTTGTTTTAAAAAGTCTTTTAGAAGTCTTTAGGAATGTTATCCAAAGTCTAATAAGTCCTTGTCACGAAGTATATAAAACAAGAAACAATTGTTATCCAAAAGTAATGACTGTCGTTACAAAAAACTGCTTGTTTACTGTCCTATGACAGTTATAAGGAAGTTGATTCGATCCAAGAGGTCTGGAAGACAGTTAGAAGGCAAAGAGTCTTTAAAAAGGAGTGTCTTTTGATTTTATGGGAGCAGAAGTCGAGGAGAGGTGAATGTAACAAGAAAAGACATAAATAAAAGAATTATGTACTTCACTATCATAGTGACAATTTTCTAGTTTGCAAGATTCAGATTGGTAATTCAGTAAGGTTCTTTCCATTCTAAAGTTACTGTGTTATCTCCTTGAAAGGTTAGTCATGAATTATTAAGTCTTTCACAACTTTGATCAAAGACTTTTGTAAGTTTTTTTCGAACAAAACTATTTTTAAGTCCTTTGCTGTCACAGGAACGTGACAGATTGTCACTGTTTTATAGTCTTTATGGAGACAAGCCTCTCCCACTTTCTGTGATTGGAATGCAACTTGTGGGAGAGGTACTAAGGCCTATAAATATTATGTTTTTATCATGATCTGGATGTAGGTGTCAGTGAAAGGAGAAAGGAACAGTAGGTGACTGTTGAACAGGTAGTGAAGGGTGCATTTGGGAAGCACCACGTGGTGAATATGAACAAGTTGAGGGTGGAATTGGTAAATGAGTGTTGGAAATGATTGAGAGAGTTTTTTTGAAGGTGTTTGAGCCATTAGAAAGGTTTTGTGATTTGATTTAGGGTCTTTTCTAGGAAGACCTAGGCTAGAAACCCTTAAAGGGAGGGTTTGATGAAAAAGTATCTAGGAAAGCTTGGAGGGTCAAACTAATTGA
This sequence comes from Chamaecyparis obtusa, assembly GCA_027943335.1. Classification (NCBI taxonomy): domain Eukaryota; kingdom Viridiplantae; phylum Streptophyta; class Pinopsida; order Cupressales; family Cupressaceae; genus Chamaecyparis; species Chamaecyparis obtusa. The sequence continues at coordinate 1,303,523 of BSBK01000203.1, read as the reverse complement.
GGAATTCTAATGTTTATTAGATGCCTTGAGACTGTATAAAGGTTGGAAGGTTGAGAGTAAGTGTAAATAGGAGTTGCTGTGGAAGAGGAGGGCTAATTAGGCCTAATTGCTGATAGGGACAGTCATAGAAGTGTGCAACAGTCACAAGTTGAAGGATTGGTATTAGCAGGGTTTGAAGAACTCCATAAAGGGTATCTGGAAAGGTGAAGAAGTCACCATGGTGTTTGAGGAATTTTAGAGAAAAGTGCAATTTATTGGCAGGACAAGGCTAATTGGACAGTCCTAGAAAAGGCAGTTTTGAAGATTGGGATAGAGTTAATGCTTGGTAGGGGTTGGAACTCCTTAGTTAGGCTATTTGAGGATTGTTGAAGCCTTAGAAGGATCAGGGGAATCCTTGAAGACAAAAATCAAGAGGTGATTGCATGAAAGGTGAATTAGGAGTGTTCCCAAGGAGAGGGAAATTGGAACATGGACAAAGTGAATTGATAAGTTGTCTAAAATGAATCAAGGCAGTGAACCTATTACAGAGGAGTGTTTGGTTGATATCCTAAAGTCAGGGACTTCTTATTGATCCTCGAGTTGAACTCTAGTTCCTTGAGTGGATTCCAAGACGTTGTTGAATCCTCGAGTTGAACAGGGTTCCTTAAGGGGATATTAAAAGGCTCTGCATCAAAAACTCTAAGCTTATCTTTAAAGTTTGAGCTTCACTTGGTTTCAAGAATAGTTTAATATTCTCTACTAAACAAGGCCAACCACGTGAAGGTGGAAGCTCATTTGGCCCCTCCCCCCCACCCCAACATCACTCTAAATTCCCCATTAACATTTAATAACATTCATTCATTCATTCATTCATCCATTTTTGAAATATAACATTCAATCATTATAATCACATGATAACATTCATTAACACATAAAATTCATTAACACACAACATTCATGAATAATTCATTAACACACAACATTCATGAATAATTCATTAACACATATTAACACACATCATTCATCAATATTACTAGTACAAAATTACATCCATTAAGACAATGTTCTTTCATTAGCAATAAATGTTAATTACAATCATTTCTTTTTGGGTTTCTTGCTGTGTTTTTTAATCATGTAATTTCTAAGAGGAAGATCAATGTCCTCATCATTCCCCTCCTCTATTGATTCTAATCCCAATGTGTGTCTCCTCCTCATCTGTTCAGGAACATGAGGCCGCTGCGCTAAAGGGGGGTATGCTGCAATAACTACTTCATGAGTTAAATTCACACTATTTTATATTATTGAATTACAAGTATTTATGTAAGTAAAAGAACTATAAATCAAAAAATTAATTTAAAAGAACAAAACATAGATTTTATTTACCTGAATGTGCCACATGATCTACATGGTGATCAGTTTGAACATCCTCCGACACTCGTTCAGCATGACCTGATTCTGTATCCTCTAAAATATACACAAAAATGTTACACCAAGTTCAATTTAAGATGTTAAATTGTATTAATAATTACATAATTAGTTTTAAATAGCAAATGAGCACCTCCTTGGACAGTGCGATGCACATCAGGGGCTTCATGATGCAGCATATGATCTGTGTCACGATTAAGAGGCTGCATTGCAATGTAATGGACATTATTATCAAATTGATTGTTGCTCAAGTATTCAATTTCTAATATATTTTTTGGCATATTTACCTGTGCACATGATGTAGGAGACTCTTCGGTTGGGCCAGTGGAAGCTTGCTGTAGGCATTCAGCCACGGCTTGATAGCCTTCCTTGAAGGCAATTTTTTTGTGTTCTTCCGTGGCCTCTAAATTAAAATCAGAGCCCTGCATTTTTTGATAAAACAAAATTATTTGCATTTTATAAATAATTTTTCTTTGCAATTCATTTACTGCTACTTACAATGCGAGCTTTAATTTTTGAATATCCTCCAGCGCCAAGTCTGTGTTGCCCAATCTTTTGCAACCTGGCCTTTGTTGCCTTTGAAGTGTCCTTCAACCTATGAAAAGTTTGAAAAAATGGTTATAAAAACATGTATATGGAATAACAAATGAAACTTTGAAATGCTGAAAACATTGCATTCAATGGTGAAAATGTCTAAAACATCATACCAAGATATTATTTTGAAAAATGATGATTGCATTCAAAATTTAATTATCATCTCGAAAGTCCATGCCAAACACCTTATCACTAGTAGTTAATACTATTGCATACCTTCTCACATTTGTTGGTGAAACTCCTCTTTGAGCATCCGCTTTCTCCTTTGCATCTAAAATAAATTCATTCCAATCCCTCACTGAAATAAAGGGAGGACGCTCGTACTTTGGGTTCTGGACGAGACTCTTTCTATATGCGTCCCTCACAGTCTTAAGATGTTTGCAAGCTCTTTCTAAAATTTTCTTCTCATCAAAAATATTATTACCAAACTCATGCTCTAAATCTTTGACGAGCTGATCTTTTAAACTTTTTTCTTGCAAATTCCACCTTTTAAGGAAAAACACAAAATTGTTAGATATAGCCACTAAAAGAAAAGACCAAAATGAAAGGAAAAATACTGTACCAATTAATGATATGAAAAAAAATAGTGGGATAAACTTAGTTCACTTATGATGTTCCACCTTGTACGTATGGTGGGCCCGAATATATGCAATGTGAGGTCATAAAGCTTCTTATAAAATATATCATTTCCTACAAAAAATGTCATGGGATAATCAATCCAAAACTTGTTATGAATAGGTAAATGCATATTACAATATAAAAAATAATTATTTAAAGTACCTGGAATCTGAAGACATTTTATAGGCATTGATTCATTATTGTCAATCAATAATGACGCCTGCATAGCTCCCGTGCTAGTAATATGGGTAGATCCAGGAAATGGTGGTGAATTATCACCAATACATGTAGATTGATCAGTATCTGGTGTACCAAATGGTGCCACCAATGTATCTCCTGCTCCAAAAAAATAATCCACTATGTGATGCACCTAAGATTAAAGTACAAATTATGAAATCATAATTAGCACAAAACCAAATATAGTAAAAAAATGATTTACCAGCTGCCATATGCCTTGAAGGCGTTGATGTTTGCATGGCCCTTGTGGCCGACATTGCACTCGACAATCTTCTATGGACAACCTGGCTAGGAGGAGCCTCCTGCAATTGATGACCTGAACAATACATTGTTAGCAAAGACATTTTGAAATAATAAAAGTAAGAGTTAACTTGAGAAGTTTTTGAATGTTCCAAAGAAAAAATTTCTTCTAACTTGTCAACTAAAGGATTATTTTACCTGAGGTGGCCAGAGGTCTGCTAGTACCGGCCTCACTCGCACATTGTCCTTGACCAGGTACTAGAGATTCCATAAAATCCTACAACAAGAACACATATTACATATATTTTACTTCACAACATAAAAGAGTATAAAATATTAACCTTTATTGATATTTTGTTATAACTAAAGATTCATTACTGCTTACTTGATACCAACATGCGAGCGCTTTCAATTTAGTTAGCCTTGTCAACATCTCCTCAGTTGGATTTGTTTCATACAAAATATTAATTATTTCTTTATTGATTTGTTTCATTTTTTTCTTCAACATGATTGTTACATTAGGCGAATCTGCAAAATGATCATCATCCTCGGGGGTAGCTATTGCCTCTACTATTGAGGGTTCTTTTCCCTTATCCTGAACATCAAATTGTGACAGGAATATCAATAAAACTATCATAAAAGCTCCAAAACCATAAATAAAATAACGTAATAATATAACATTTTTCAACTATCTAATTTGTACAATTTTAATAAGGTTTACCCTTGCTGAAGAATGGGTGGGAGGAGCATCCTCGTGGCCTCTATCATGTGCGGGATCCATATCATCCTGTGACAAAGATTAAATATAAAAACTTTAGTGAACTAAAAGCAATAGACTTAGCAAAAAAGAACTTATTAATAAAATGGTATATAGTACTTACCACCCTCATGATAGTAACTTTGTTTGTATCTATGCGATTTAAATGATAATCTATTAGCAGTTCTTCCCCTACACTTATTGATTTTATTGCACATACAAAAACTTGATTCCCCTCACGCGCCTCAAATATGCAATTGGGTTGCTTATTAGTTGACGAAGGTCGCGTACTATTTATAAAACCCGCAATATTACCTGTTGCTTTTGGTCTCCCATCAATGTACATTGCAAATCTTTTACTTTGATCATTTTCTTTCCTTTGTATATAATTAGCTGATAGTGCATACCTACACATACTTTTTTTATATTGAACAATCCGCATCCAATCATTGTAATTGTAACACGGACCGACATACTTGAACAATTCAACAACTCTGTTGTAATATACCTTTATCCCATCCATGGAAAATAGGCCCAAACCATGTAATGAGGATGGAGCAATGCGATATATCCTCTCATTAACACAAAAATTAGTATTAATTGGAGGTAGCTCGTTGGGTACCCATTCTTTCTCAATGTGTGTGTACCGAAAGGGCACCTTGATGTCGCCTTTGGTCTCATCATCATAAGAACATGACCCCCCATTAGCAAGGAAATATTGCATGCGTTTATCAAATTTTTTTCTAATCTTTTCACCTCTAGTTGATCTCCCTATTTTAGCCGTACTATATGTAGAACTTTCATCTAGCATTCCCTCATTTCCCTCATTTGATGTAGATAGATCTGACAAGTACCTATTTGGTGGGTGCTGCAATCCATTAAATGAGATATTGTCACGTCAATATATATAGAATAATCAAGTCGTGACCCATACATACGGTTCTTCTTTGTCTATACATGAGAGATATAAAATGTACTAGGTTGAAAGTGATTATATATTATATTTCTATATGGTTCTTCTTTGTCTATATATACATTATATGATTATATAATGTCTATTTATAACATATGTGCTCAGTGATAAACAAGAAGAATATAAGAAAATTATGTCTATTTATTGACTTATACCTGCTGATCCATGTCATTGTGCACGATCCACACCAAAGGGGTCAAATTTCCTGCATATGTTATTCATTTATCTTAAGTTAGCTAAAAATTACATGATACGTATGCTACAAATAACTTAGAAGATAACATGAACAATATGCAACATCATAAACATGAACAAATTTACCTTATATATGGAATGAAAGATCGTCAACAGAAGGGGTGACGATGTCTGTAGTCAACTGCTTGTTTGCAAAAGGGGTGATAATCAAACACAAATATACATGTATCAACAACAATTAATTGAGCATCATAAACAAAAAATTGGTAATTATAAATCACATATGTTGTAATCATTAGAATTGAACACAATAAATATTTAATCATTACAATTGAAAGCAATACATAAATATGTAATCATTAGAATTGAACACAATAAATATGTAATCCTTACAATTTGAACACAATAAATATGTAATCATTTCAATTATGTCATTGATCATCTTCATCATCATCATCATCATCATCATCATCATCATCATCACCATCATCATCATCACCATCATCATCTCTATCAACAACATCACCATCATCATCATCGCCATGATCACCATCACCATCGTCATCAACATCATCATTATCATCATCATCATCACCATCATCGTCATCATCATCATCATCATCATCATCATCATCATCATCATCATCATCATCTTGATCTTCATCATTTGCTTCTTCATCATCTTCAGTATCTTCTTCTTCCATAACATTATACTTTATTGGCCTTCCTCTTGGATCATGTCTAACAACAAATGACCAAGCCTGTTTATGTGGAACCTCTGAGTAAAACACTTGCTCACACTAACTTGGAAGAACATAGGGCTCATCTCCAACTGGCTCAAATGACCTTGTATTAATCATTGTAAATCCATTATCATGTTGAATAACAGTTCTATCTGAATCATTTTGATTCAGTCGTAGCCTGTACCATTTGACGATGAATAGAACTACTTTGAAGGAGTTAAAGTCGCACTCAATTATATCATCCAAGATGCCATAGTATTGATTTTGAGATTGTTGAGGATGTATGTCATTTCTAGATGATATATTGGTGACCTCAAAAACTGCACTTATCCCAGAATCACAAGTTTTCTTTGTGTCATCCAACTTTTTTATGCAAAATTTGTGGCCATGATAGTACATAGCTTTGTGGTGCTTGACCTACAATTTTTCAAGCGTGTAAATTATTTGCATCGTGAGTTGATACAAAACATACAAGTCATGATCATTAATAAATTTGTACGTACCTCTCCACCTCTTAAACCACATGCTAGATCAATTACCATTGGAGTAACATTGGAATCTCCATTACGATGAGATTCTCTAACCAATGAAGCAACACCTTCCCATGTTAATGAGCAACCATTTTGTTGACATCGTTCCATCCATACTGTCATCCAATCAAGATTGTTCGCAATATACAAATGTATTGCATCCCACTCTCGACCAACTGTATCAAAAAAAATACACCAATTATAAATAACTTATATTGAAGATTTATAAGAATTAATTAACTACAATAACATCTTAGACTTACCTCTCACTTTCCTCAATCTACCTTTGCCCATCAAGTACTCCCCTTCGAATTTGTTAATGGAGTTGGGATCCCAAATATGATCTACATGAATCTTTGCTGCAAACTTAGGAAGATATTCACTAATGTACACCATGGTCTGGTATACCATATATCCCTCCACCATAGAACCCTCAGGATGTGCTCTCTGTCGAACCAAGCCTTTCAAAAATTTTAAGTGCCTCTCAACCATCCACATTGACCTAGTTGGTACAAGTCCACACAATTCAATCTCTTCAACTTGATGTATGAGGTAGTGTACTTGTGCATTGAAAAAAGTTGAAGGTAGACACTTTTGCATTTCACACATAAGAAGAGGAATTTTTCTCTTCCAATATTTTATATCTTCTTTATTAATTTCTTTAGATGACAACCACCTTATGTATTTTCCAAGATCATATATAACTTGTTTGACATCGTTGGTGAAGTGGTGCGGGAGAGATAGAGGTAGAACGTACTGCAATATTTGTAAAATGATCTTGTCAATATATTATAAAAGAATGCAATGAAAACCACATGTAGTATACAAATATATAGTGAATACAAAATAATATTAATTACCTTAATAAATATATGCCAATCGTGTGTTTTCATCCCTGGCCCAAATTCAATTTTCTTTGATATGAGATCGTTTATGTTCGCAACAAATCCTGTGGGAAATCGTATTTTTTTTATAATTTCTTTTATAGCATTGCTCTGCTGCTCTGAAAATAACCATGGAAGGGCACTTGTATCAATCTGGCCTCCATTGTTATTTGATTGAATGAAATTTTTCATTGCATGGTTGGATTCTTCAATGTCACTACAAATTTTGATAATTTGGTCTTTGTCACGCCTTCCATCCAATGTTTTCCATAATGTCTCTGTTACATTCTTTCCAATATGCATAGGATCAAATAAATGCATGATTGAGAGTTGCTCATAGTACGAAAACCTAGTAAATTATGTAGGATAACTTTTTAGTCCTTTTGGAAGTTGGTCATTGATGCTTTGACGACCTTCACAAGCATCAATTACATCATTAGTAAACAAAACACAATATCAAAATAATAATTTGAAACAAAAATCATCAAATGGAATGACATTACCTCAACGATTTATTTTATTGTATGCCAACTTCCATAGGCGAGGTGTCATTCTCCATGGCTTTGATGTAGTCTCTTCTTTCCCATTGAAAAGATATTTTTCAGTAATTCGGTACTTATGATTTCTGTGGAGAAAGTGTCTATTCTCATTGAACACCTGCTTTCTTAAACTTTTTGAATGACGAGATTTCATCTTTGGACCACAAACTGGACATGCAAATTTTCTCTTTGTCTAAAGACCTACAAGATTGTGTATAATTGGATTAAATGTGTTAACTTTGTGTTAGCACTATAACATACCAAAAAAGAGGTGTTAAGAAGAGAACATACCACAAAAATGTGTTGGCCTAGGGGCATCATGTATTGTCCATACTAGCATTGCATGGAATTGAAATTGTCTTTGTCCTATTGGTCTAGAGATGTCATACATAGTGACCCCATTCCATAACACCATCAACTCGTCGATAAGGGGCTCAATATATACATTGATATCTTTAACTTGGTACTTATCTAGTTGAATGAACAAAAACATTACATAATTATTATGACCATTTTGATGGATTATTAATAATAAATTAATTTAGACGACCATTAAATCAAAAAATACCTGGAACAATCAGTGCCAACATTATGTGCTCCCTTTTTATGGACAACCAAGGAGGAATGTTATTGTTGATAACAAAAATAGGCCACACTGAGTAAGTAGATCTCATCTCTGCAAATGGATTGACACCGTCCGCTGCCAATGAAAACTTGAGATTACGAGGTTCTTCTTTAAAGTGTGGCCATTTTTCCTCTATTTCTTTAAATGCTGAACCATCTGCAGGCATTTGCATAATGTCATCTTGACTTCTATTGCGTGCATGGTAATCCATAAATTGTGCCAAGCTATTGCACTTGAATAATCGTTGCAGACGTGGAATAATGGGAATATGTCGAAGAACCTTGCGAGGCACCTTTTTTGTTATTCGATCTGATTGATATCTACTAATATGACAAATAAGGCATTCTGTTGCAAATTCATGGTGTTTATGATATATAATATGATCGTTTGGACATGCATGTATTGTTTGATACTCCATTCCAATATCTTTCATAATGGTAGATAATTCTCGGTACGAGCGAGGTAGAATGTTTGATGGTGGTAACAAACACTCACCTATCAACCTACGACCAAAAATATAATTTGTTAATTTAAAGAATATTAATTGCTACACGATTCACCCAATGTTAATTGTAAGGGAATTACGACTAAAATAATGAAAAAAGATGACATACCTTAACATATGTGTCATTGCTACGTTGGATAAACTATTCATAACCTTCAAGTTCACCAACAACAATACAACGACAAGAAGAGTTGTTTCAGAGCCTTCATATAGGGGCTCGTGTGCCTTCTCAAGTATAGGTACATCAAGCTCTGCATCAACATCATCATCATCATCATCACCTTGATCATCGTGATCATCTTGATCTTCTTCATCATCATGGTCTTCTTCCATGATATCATTACCTTCTACTTCTACATTCACACCTCCATGTTCCCTCATTTGGAAATCCACATTCTCTAGATTGTCATGGTCCATAACATGAAACTCAGGGACGTTGACCTATATGAAAATTATGACCTTATATTAACCATGACCATGTTGTCATCATCAAATCATGTCTTATGTATTTTATAAAATATTAAAATACATACCAATAGACGAAATTCATTTCCCCCTTCAATGTGACCATGTTGCCTACAATGTTCCTCGACTGTTTTGATTAGATATCTTCGAGTCTTTAAGCCCTTACAAAGTTTGCAAGGACAATAGCATTTTCCATCACCCTTTCTTTTTAAGTTAGACCACAGTCTAGCAATTGTCTCCCTATTTTTTTGTGCGTTGATATCATCAGACATGGTCTTTTTTGAATGGAATGACTCGTTGGTGGAAGAAGGATGATTTGTTTGCAACCTGCAGATAAAAATCCTTACTGAACAACCATTTTCTCAACCATTTTAATATCGAAAACATCATATGAAATATCTTTATCATTTAGATTTTAATGGTATATTTTAACTTTTAATCAGAATTTTGTGTAATATAAGGACCCCTATTCAAAATTATGTCAATACCAACTAAGTGCTAGTAATTTTGAAAGCTGGCATATACAATATCCTTTCATAATAATGTTGACGAGCCTATAGAGTTTTTGCATGCTTTCATCTTGGTGTAGGGGCACCAAGTGGACATCATCTAAGAAATTATATCTTCAAGGATATAATTAGATGGTTGGGGTGGTCAATTTATTGTTCTAATAATCCAGTAGGGAAAAAAAATTGGTAGATGAATCCTTCAACAAAGTAGATGTTTAGAATATAGAAAATGAGCACCAAATGTAAAAGAAAACAGTGACATCTATTTCAATTTCAATATATGAAGAAAACAGATTGCACTTTTATAGGTTTGATTTTGTAGGATTTGAGTCTAAATTTTTTGATCAATATCATAGAGTATCAAAGCATTGATTTCTGATGCTTTTATGTACATTGTGGTCAAGATAAAACCCAAACACATACCACATTAGTGTAGTGCCAATTAGTCACCAATTATCGTGCTCTAAACAAAACCACTTCAAAGAACTACTGCCACTTTGTAGGATCGATGATCTTATAAGCCACCTTCAACATGTTAAATACTTCACTAAGTTGACTTGATTTCTGATACCACCAAGTCCACATGGGACCCCATTATGTTTGGAAGGCATCAAGTTTGGACTAAAGAGTGATTTGTTGTGTCTTTGGTCCTTTCTCACTTGTAGTTTTAATGCATACGCTTTGAATATTTTTGTTGTAAGAACACTAGTGTAGTTTTAATACATACACTTTGAATATTTTTGTTGTAAGAACTAAACTAGTGTAGTTTTAATGCATAGAAATTCTACTACTGTCAATGGAGTAAATAAATCATGTCACTTAAACTCAGGTGGAAGATTTGTAATTGTTCCAAGCATGAAAAATTATTAAGACAAGAAAATCTATGATATGATTTTGCTTCAAATGCGTCACTCGTACAGCAGGATGAATCCAGATTCCATATAGAAATTTCAGAATGTTTTAGTAAAACTTATCCAAGAAAGGATCAAGTGTTACTGTTTTAGTAAGTCCTTCGGACTAAGCAATGAAGGGCACCAAGTTGGATTTTCAAAGCTAAACTAGGGTGGTGGTATCAAATACACAAGTAGACTTAATAAATTTCAGAGGTTTAGGCACTCTAGCCTACCTAAACCCTCAATTGTTTCAAGGATCAAACTTGTCAAGACTATCTCCAAGACCCCTAAAGGATAAATTTGGTTTCCTAGGCTTCCAATGACTTAGATTCAAAAGGTTTTAAGACTCCAAATCAATTCCCATACTCCACATTATCAAGGTTCTCACAAACTGTCCCAAAGAACCTTTGGACTGCTGCTGCAGACTTAGAATAAGAATAACTTGAATTTTCCTCAAGACTCTTGATAGGACAATGACCTTTCTAGATACCCTTTACTGAGTTCTACAACATATCAAAAGATTTCATACAGTTACTTTGGACCATTGCCCCTGTTCTTAACAGTTGCCCTGTTTCAATACACAAAATTGACCAAATTTTCAAAGAAATTATGTGAAAGAATCTACCTGGCACTTCCAACTCTTGGACAGTGGCTTCTTATGTCTTAAATCAACCCAATCCAAAAGCAATTAACTCCCAACACTCTGCAACATCAAAATCCCCAATTTGGGACCCCAAACCCTTATTTATTAGGGCTCTCTCACAGTTCTATCTCCTCATGTTCCTGCATAAAATTGATGATCAAAAAACCATTCCTACAACATGCTAATATGTTTTCAATTGATAATTTTTAATATACCATTGATAAATTTAATGATAATTTACCATAGGAGAATACAATAGGTTAAGGAAATGACAACAAAGATTTACAACTTTAAAAATGTGACATGAAATGGGAGCTTTTTAATAGGGAATAGACTCATAGTGCAATGAGGAAGACTTCCAAGTACTTTCTAATACAAATTACAACCATTTTGCGCCACTGTTACAATCAGTTCATCCATTTCACTGTTTAACCTTTCAACACGGGCATGGATTTTTAAAAAAACAATTTTTTTCCTTCTATAATGCGACCAACCTAAACCTTTTTAATAAATGGTTGATAATTTTCATAGAAAAATGATGTCAAATGTACTAGTGTGCATTCAATTAAAGAATTATTAATTTTATTTGGTTATATGAACCCTTCACATATCAAATCCCCAAATGCATTCATCTAATAGACAAACAAACAACTGAGAAACAAAAATGTATCCATCATGCTCACAGATTTCAACAGATACAATATTTAGTTGTATCTGCTGAAATTTGTGACCATAATGCCTATAATGTTTTAGTTGTTGTGAGATGAATGACCACTGACTCCAAACATTGTCCAATACCATAAATAAATGGACTCCAATATGCCAATATTCCAAGAAGATAATGGGCCTTAAAAAGAATATGCCAAGAATACATATGACAAGATAAGATAAGTTTGTGTAATAGGCCTTAATGTACTAGTGTAAGTATGCCCTTAATACACTTTAGTAGAACTAAGTGCTTCCTTTCCTGTTGTTATTGGGAATAGAGATAATGAAGGAAGTAGAGGAGTAATGAAACCAGTAGAAAGAGAAAGCCTGTCTGAGCTAACTCTCTCCTATATAATTAGAATCTAAAAAGAATATCCCAATAGAAGAAGCCTCTTCTCTGCTGAATATTCTTGTACAATTGTTTGAAGAATCCATTTAATTCTTTCAATACTATGCATGACCAATCACTCATATTTGTGAATACTTATACTTCTGTGACTAGATTCACTAGTCAATCTGCCACATGCTCCTTAGTCCTTATGCTTTGGTCATAATGTGATTGAATGAAAATGATCGGAACAAAAAAGGGAGATTGTGGAGTTTGAGATGCCCCTTCTGCAAGATCGCATGTTGTGAATTGGTACTTTGAAAATCCTAAGATTGAATATAAGGATGTGAAGAGCCACTACAAATGAAAGGAAGAAGGATTATTTGCACACATACTATAATAAAAAGCATAACAAGATAACATGGTTTTCCAGAGATAATCTGGACTTGTTACAAGGAAATAGGAAAACTATCATAAATCATGGTTTTGTGCTATGATTTGGTTAGTATGAAGCTCGTTAATCTTAATTGCTGCATACATTAAAGCTCTAAAACAAAATGCATGCAACCTTTGAATGGAGAGGCCAATTTTTATGGAGCAAACAAACAACAAAAGCTAAATGCAATGGATGCAAATTAAGAACATGAAGCACATATAAGATATCCTACTAAGGAAATAATAGAATATTACTATGACTTATACCACAACTCCAAGAGAAAATTATGTTCACACTGAATGAATAGAATCATGTCACAAAAAATCCCTAAGAAAATGTCCTTTACGACTTAAGGAACTCAAGGTTTATAAAACACTCAAGGCATAGTTGGGTCCTTAAAGAATTTATTGTAAACTTGCAAAGAAAAAGTTGTATACACATTTTCGAAGTAGAAGTATGGGGGACCTTGAAAAAATACTTTAAGATTCTGTTGCTAATCACGAGGTGACCAGGAATCTAAACCCTATCAATCTCACATGAGCCCTAGGAGGTTGATTAGATTTGTAGTTCTTGGTCGCCCCATGAAGGTCACTATATCATCCCATATCATCCCAAAATACAATCTCTCATACAATCTGGGATGCTCTTTTTAAACTAAAATGGTCAACCAAGGTGAAATTAGTATATAAAAGTGATA